>JAGFNX010000494.1:0-15945 GCA_017657125.1 Scopulariopsis brevicaulis
ACCCCCCCCCCCCCCCCCCCCGATTCCCGAATACGGTGCGCTGACTTCCGATACCTAGATCTCCGCATTCGCAGCACTCAACGACCTCTCCCAAATAGCAGTCGGCTTCGCCAATGGCACCGTAGCGGTCATCCGCGGCGACCTCATAAACGACATGGGCGCCAAGCAGCGCATCGTCCACGAATCCGAAGAGCCCGTCACGGGCCTCGAACTCTCCTACTCCGCCACCACAAAGGACACCACCCTCTTCGTGTCCACAACGAACAGGATAATACGCCTCGTCGTTTCGCGGCGCGGCCAGGGCCAGCCTCCCAAGACGGTCGAGGACGCCGGCTGCGCCGTGGGCTGCATGGCGACGGGCCGGGAGCCGGGCGAGATTGTCGTCGCGAGGGAGGACGCGCTGTACTACTATACCGCCGACGGCCGGGGGCCCCCGCGCGCGTACGAGGCGCCGAAGAGTAAGGTGGCGGTGTACGGAGAGTACGTGGTACTGGTGTGTCCGCCTGCCGAGGACCGCACGAGGGACGCGGAACCGATGAGGAGGCGGTTCGGGGGCGCGGCGGAGGCGCTCTTTAACGCGTCGAGCTTTGTGCTGTTGGAGCCTGAGCTGAGGGTAGTGGCGCATACGGAGTCGTTGATTTCGCCCGTCAAGGCGCTCTTCGAGATTTGGGGTGACCTGTTTCTGATGACGCAGGACGGCAAGGTGAGCGTGCGCCCCGGTCTTTGGCGCGTTGATAGTTGTGCTGACGGCTTTTCAGGTCCACCGGTATCGCGAGAAGACGCTGCAGCAGAGGCTGGAGATGCTGTATCAGAGGAACATGTTTCCCCTGGCGCTTGACCTCGCGCAAAAGGCCAAGATGGACGCGAAGCAGCAGAGCGCGATATATAAGCGGTTCGGCGACCATCTGTACCAGAAGGGTGACTACGATAATGCGATGACCCAGTACATCCGGGCGATGGACGCCACGGAGCCGTCGCAGGTCATCCGCAAGGTACGCATCTCCCAGCTTCTCAGCGCATGAGAAAGCCCACTGACACCGCACAGTTCCTCGACACGCAGCGCATCCACAACCTCATCTCCTACCTCGAGCAGCTCCACGAGCACCGGCGCGCGACGGCGGACCACACCACACTGCTGCTAAACTGCTACGCCAAGCTCAAGGACATTGCGAAGCTGGAGAAGTTCATAAAGTCGGAGGGGGAGCTCAAGTTCGACCTCGACACCGCCATTACCATGTGCAGGCAGGGCGGGTACTACGAGCAGGCGGCGTACCTGGCGCAGCAGCACGGCGAGACGGATCTCGTGGTGGACATTTTGGTGGAGGACTCGAAGAGGTACGCTGAGGCGTTGGCGTTTATATGGCAGCAGGATCCGGAGACGGTAAGCTCTTGTGTCTACGGTCTTTATGGTACACTTTGGGTGCTGACTTTGTGCACAGGCGCACCAGTGTCTGATGAAGTATGCGAGGGTGCTTATAGAGAACTGCCCCCGGGAAGCTACGGCGTTATTCGTCGAGTATTACACCGGCAAGTTCCGGCCGAGGGCCAAGGTCACTGACGACGTTGCGGCCGAGGCGCCCGGGGGCATAGCGATGAACGCCGCCAACGCAGTCCACAACTTTGCCAACCTGATCCCGTTGCCGTACATGTATGGTAACGGCGCGTCGCCTGCGCCCGCCTCCAACGGCAAGCCCAACGGCAAGGGCGCCGCAACGCCAGAGGCGGACGCAGCGGACGCGCCCGCCCCGGAATACACGCCGCCGCCCCCTCGGACCGCCTTCTCCTCCTTCATCGACCACGCGGACGAGTTCATCCTCTTCCTCGAGTCTTGCCTCGAGTCCCCCGAGATCGGCAGCACCAACCGCACAGACCTCTACACGACGCTTTTTGAGATGTACCTCCACAAGGCGTCCGAGAAGAAGGGGGCGCAGAGCGAGGAGTGGGAGGCCAAGGCGAAGCAGCTCATCTCGGGCGAGGACATACCGATGGAGAGCTCCAACGTGCTGCTCCTCTCGGACCTCTCCGGGTTCCGGGACGGGAGCATCCTGGTCAAGGAGCAGGCGGGGCTGCTGTTTGACATCTTCAGGTCGTACACTTCGGCCAAGGACACGCGGGGGGCGATCAAGGCGCTGCGGAAGTACGGGCCCGAGGAGCCGCAGCTGTACCCCGCCGCGCTCTCGTACCTCACTTCCGACCCGCGGGTCCTGGACGAGGCGGGGCCAGACGAGCTGGCAGGCGTGCTGGGCAAGATCGACAAGGACGGCCTCATGGCGCCCCTGCAGGTCATCCAGACGATGGTAGGCCACCCGGGCGGCGACAACGCCGTGGCGACAATGGGCATGGTGAAGCCCTACCTCCGCTCCATAATCTCGCGCGAGCGCCAAGAGATCTCCGCCAGCCGCCGGCGCATCACCGCCTTCCGCACCGAGACGGACCAGAAGCGCTCCGAGCTCTCCGAGCTATCCTCCAAGCCGGCCGTCTTCCAGGCGACGCGGTGCTCGGACTGCGGGCACGCCCTGGACCTCCCGACGGTCCACTTCCTCTGCAAGCACTCCTTCCACCAGCGGTGTCTGCGGGGCGGGGAGGAGGGGGAGTGTCCGGTCTGCGAGAGGGACAACGCGACGATACGGGCGCTGAGGGGGAGGCGGGGGGAGAATGCGGGGAAGCACGAGCTTTTTAAGGGGGAGCTGGAGGCGAGCGAGGATCGGTTTGGGACTGTTGCTGATTGGTTTGGGAGGGGGGTTATGGATGTTGAGGGAGTTGAGTAGGGGTTGTATAGGCTGTGTTTTAATATACCCGGTGAAGCTGTCGATGGTGGAGCGCATTCGTACTTGGGATGGAGGGGAGACGGTGCAAGGTGCCCCATCTTGATCTCCAGCCGGTGAGCAGACCGAGGCGTCGTAGGCCAGAAACTGTGGAGACGGGACATATGTCGCCGGGAATTGTTTGGAAGACAGTAGATCCGCTTATACGTCCCCGAAGATGACTCTGCAACCCGTAGCGTCATCCACCCAACACAACAACCACACCCCAAGACAGACAGCCATCTCAAACCGAATCCTATGTATTTCAAACGCCAAGTCTATGCCTAAGCCCGCCCCGTACCGCTAAACATCTAGGAGAGGAGAAAAAGAAAAGGAACGACGGGTGTATGTAGATATCTCAAAACTGGGAAGACAAACGAGACAGGAAAAGGGAAAGACAAGGGAACGGGTATCATGTGAATCGACAAAAGGAGTGAAAGGCCACCTGGAAAAAACGGACACTCCAGTCCCCCGCACAACGCTCACGTCCCACCGGACCCAGCCTCGGCCCCCGACCCGACAGTCCCGCCCACGCTCTCCCCATCGCCCCCCTCCCTCCTCCCCCCGGCCCTCGCCGCCTCCCTCTCCCTCATAACCTCCACCTCCCCCTTGACCGCTTCCCCCCTCCTCTCCTCCACCTCCTCCCTCTTCACGACCCTCCTCAGCGCCTCACTCCCCTGCACTAGCCCATCGATACTAATAGCGTGGTTCGTCATCTGGTGGTTGATGTACGAGTACACCGCCGCGGACCCCCCGCACCTCAGCAGCTCCGCCTCGTTGAGCTTCAGCAGCGCCAGCGCGACCTGGAAGAGGAAGGTGCTCCCGTCGTTGGTGCAGAGCACCACGTCCCACACGCGGAACAGCGCCTCCGCAGAGAGGCAGTCCGTGAACACCGACAGGAACCACTGGAACGTGAGAGCCTCGAGCTCCACGCCCAGCGCCTCGAGGTGCGCCGACAGCCGCGGCAGCACGTCGGCGACATACCGCCTCAGCACCACCTGGTCCGCGCGCGACGCGAGCAGCGAGTGGTCGTAGTACCCCCTGGGCAGTATCTTCTCCACCACCGACGCGAGTATCCAGAACGCGTCCTCAGCAGACGGCATGATGAGAAGCAGATTCGCCGTGATGAGGTTCATCCCCTGGCAGTACCCCACCTCCGCGTTCCGCCGCGCATACGCAAGCAGCACCTCCTTCAACCTCGCGACACCCGGACCCCTCCGGAAGAAGATATTGTCCGTAAGCGTGCGGTGGATATCCATCTCGATCTGCGCCACGACCGCGGGGTCGTCGTCGGTCCCCGGCCGCGACACGAGGTCCTCGTAGTATCCCGGGACCCGCATCGCCGAGGCGCCGGAGCACTCGGACCAGATCTTGTTGCGGTACGCCACGGGGATGCCGCCGAGCAGGAGCGCCTTGAATTCGTTCCACTTTGCGCGCCCCACCTTGCCCTTGTTGCCTAGGCCTGATATACCGATCATCTCGCCGTCGGCGAGCTTCGCCTCGGGGAGTATGACGGCGGGGCGTTCGAAGCGCGCAGACGCGGCTGCCGCTGCTGCTGCGGCGGCCGCCTCCCCCTCGCGCCGGCGCTCGGCGCGGACCTTGCGTAGGAAGTCGTTCCACCGGACCGTCTTGTCCCGCTGTAGCGAGTCGTGCACGTCGTTGAGCTGCTGGAGCAAAAGCTTCACGGGCTCCGTGTCCTCCTTCACAAGCGTGGCAGCACTGGGGTCCGGCTCAGGAGTCGTGCTGGTATCGTTGTCGACGGCGGACGTCGACTTCGCAGTCGGCACGAAACCCCTGTCGCCCGGCGTGAGCGTCGGTGGCGTGGCCATCACCTCGGCGCCCTCCATGACCTCTACAGACGGCATACCGATGGCGGGCATATGAGCGAGGAGCTCAGTGGCAGAGGTCGCGGTCTTGAGGTAGTCCTGCCACCGCTTCGGCTTGTCCCCCTCGCGCTCCTCTAGCGAAGTTGGCGTGTCGGGCCGACTGTCGCTGCGGGAGGACGTGGGACTCAGCTGCTGCTCATCCGCCACAGGCGCGTCCGACCGCCCATTGGCGAGCGTCTCGGCGCGGCTGTTCTTCAGGTAGTGCCCCATCTGCGTCGCCTCCCTCTGGCGCTTCTTCCTCCTCTGGTCGTAGATGAAGCCGAATCGGTCCGTCAGGTACTCTGGAGCGCCGTAGTTGTTGTATGTCTGTGTCAACGTCGGCGGCTGGTCCTCCGGTGAAAATATGGTGTCCATCTCAACGGGCCCGTTGCTCTCCTGCCCCGCATCCACACTCTTACCGCTGGGCGGACTGCCGATAACGCCTTCCCTCCTGTCCTGCTGCTGCGTCCTCGCGACGGCGGCCGCCGAGGGGACGTTCGTGTTCCGCCGTATGGACATCAAGCTTCGCGGCCCGCCCTGCGTCGAGACCGTCCTCGCGGACTGCGTCGTCCGCCCGCTAGCCATAGACGGGGTTCTGCTCGTGTCGGGGTTGGGACCGCCCTCCGCACTAGACGATCGCCCCCTTTCCGAGCCACCACCGTCTCGAGCGGCGATAGAGCCCCCGGCGACGAGCCTGAGGGCAAGACTAGCCAGGGAGGTCGACGCCTTGCGATCCCCAGTCTGGGGCGCGACGCTAGATGCCCTACTCGATGCGACAGACTCTGCGTCCGGTGGGCTGAACAAGTCCTCCTGCAGCGGCGTTCTCCTACTCTCTAGCCCAGACGATACCCTTCCGACCCTGGGCCGCGCATCCCCACTCACACTACTCGCGCCGCTATTCTGCTTGTTCCCAGGTCCCCAGAAGAACTCCTTCCACCCCTTGACAGTACTCTTAGACGGAGCCTCCCGGTTCGCCAGAGACACGCTGCTCGCCCTGATCGTCGCGTCCGCGCCGGGCTCGCCGTACGTGTTATTCTCCTGCATCGCATCATTCATAAGATCCGAAAGCCCTCCCCCGCCCGCAACCGATTGCGCATTCCCATCCACACGCATCTCAGCCTCGACATTCCTCAGTCTCGTCTCAAGCTCCATGTTCGACAGCCCGCTCTCAAGCGCAATCTTCCTCAACGCGCGCTCCCGATTATCCGCGCGGCGCCGGATCGCCGTGATCTGAGCGTCCCGCTGTGCGAGGTCCGCCGCCATCTGGCGCACCAGGTTCAGCGGGCCATGCCTCGCAATGAGCCTCTCGACGTGCGCATCGTCGGCGAGGTGCAGCGCGCCGGGGACGTTCCTAGACGAGATGGGCGCGTCCTCGAACAGCGCGCCCCTAGATCTGTGCGGCGACGCCTCGACGACGAGGTCATCCACGAGCCCGCGCGCAGACGACATGGCGGCGCTTTCCCCGCACGGCGAGCCCCCGCGGGGCTCGGAGTTCCCGGGGCGCGCGGTGCTCGGCGACTCGGGCGAGAAGGACGGGAACGAGGTGAGCGACTTGTCGGAGTCTGCGGCTGACGACGCGGAGCTGCAAGCGCGCGAGGCCTTGCGGGGCTTGGCGCGCAGGGTGGACGAGCGGTACGACCTCACCGACGTGGTGCTCTTCTGGGAGACGGAGCGCTCGAGGGACGGCGCGGCGGATGACGTGGGGACCATGGCCGGGTGCTTGGGGGGTGGCGGCGGCCACCGCGTAGCATGGTTCGGGGGACTCGTTGACGCGGGTGGTTGGGAGTCGATGATGCCGCTCGGGCTTGCGAAGTCGTAGTTGGGCTGGGCGGAAGCTTGTCGTCGGCGTTCCTGGGATAAGGCGGCGGCTGAGGTGTGGCAGCCAGGTCGTATCCGGTGGGCTTAAGAGCAGAACAGGGTAGGAAGTGGGTCGGGCCGATGGATGGCGTCAACACTACATTGGCTGGGTGCTTCCGGTGATGCTGGGCTGCGTCAGGAGGAAAGCAGGTGCCGTTGGCGGAACTGCGCTCGAGGCGGGTCCAAGACCCCGGTTACGTGCATGGTCAGCGGGGCAGTGGCGCTAGCACGGCCAAGGGTCTTGGGAGCAGTGTGTGCGCGTGATGCCTCGATAGAAGGGTCGTATACAGCTAGCAGGCGTAACCGACAAACACGATAGCCCCTCCGGAGTTCCGAGCTCGAGGAGCTGTCACGGTGTTAATTGCACCGTCCCGCTTTCCGTTCAAGCAGAGCATCCATGACGGATCGCCAGCACGCTGGGGCAGAAACGTCAACATACAGGTGCTGACGCGGGCCTCCTTTTGAATAACCTATGGCCTCAGTACGAATACAAACATCAACCATTAACGTCGGACGCAGGTTCTCGGACATGATCTTCATGGCGGTAGCGATACTTGTACGCAGCCAGAACTCCTTGGTGGATATCCCAACAAGCTCGCATCCCTTTACTCACTGAAATCTCCAGGCCTCCTCCTTGATTACTGATTTATCTCACACTCGTATCCAATGTCCCAAACCATGGCAATTTCACTCCCTAGTAAAAGCGGGACAAGAAAACAACCCCTCCGGGTCTCTCCTCACCTTCCCCTTCAACCTCGTCTCAGAAATATACAGCTCCGCCGGGAACCACTCCGCGACCCTGCCACTTGGCACACCCGGTCTCCGTTCCCTCTCCCTAGATTCGCTCCCCGCAACGAGAGCCGCCAGTGCCACGCCGGAAAGGAACGCAAATACCATGCCCTCGCCGTTAAACCCCGCCGCAATCCACTCCGCCTGACCAGGCCCATCCCCAAAATCTACCCTCGGAAGTGGTCGTTGAGTAATATCGGCGTCCAACCTCCCCACGAAGGGGAGCGTATCGGGCGTGACGGCAATGATGCCCGACCACGCCATATTCAGCCCGCCTCCCATCCCCCAGTTCGGCTCAAACAGCGTCGGGAGTATCCCCTCCAGGTACCGAACCGTAGCCGGCTCGACCTCGCTGTCGTCAAAGACTCCGATGGTATCGGCTCCGCGAGACGGCGAGCGCGCCCAGCCTCCGCCCACGAGGAGATCCCCGGTGCCATTAGGACTCGGCCTTTGCGTGACGTAGTCGAATCCGCTCCCGTAAATCACGCTCCAGGACCTCCCGCCGGATACCTTAGGGAAGAGAGTGCCAGGACGCTGGACGGTCATGTACGCACGCACCGGGACGATATAGTCCCCCAGCTTGGGCAGCAGATGCGAGGCGTAGGCGTTGGTAGCGTGGATTACGTGCCAGGCAAGAAACGTTCCTTTGCGCGTGTGCACGCGGAACGGGGCCTCAGAGTCGGCCGTGATAGAGGTCACCGGAGTGTAGGATTGGATGGTGAGGCGAGAGGGATATTTTCTTGCGAGGTGGTCCCAGAGGGCCGTGACGAGGCGGTAGGGGTAGAGGGCCGCGGCTTTGTAGGAGATTGCGCCGTGGCAGCTGGAGCTAACACCGAAGTGCTTGTGCGGTTAGCATCAGCGAGCGTGTGATGTGATGGGCCATCATACCTGCTTCGCCTCGTCAGCCGTCCAGACTTTGACATCTACATCTGGCATCACCGCCTTCATCCTCTCCACCTTGCCCCTCGCCTCGTCAAAGACGCCCTCGTCAACATACAGGTCCACCGTCTCCACCTCCCTAAACTCAGTCTTCTCCCGCGAGGACGTAGCATCGACCAGCTCGCAGACCTCCCTCAGGCACTCCAAGTGCCTCATCTGAAACTGCACCAGCTTGGCAGCCCTCTTCACACCAAACCGGGGCGTCAACTTGTCGAGCTCCTCGTGCGGCACGACCTTGCAGTGGCCGCCGTTCCGGCCGGTGGCCCCATCACACACGGACCTTGCCTCGAGGACGAGGATGTGGGCGGTGGGGAGGAGCGGGAGGAGGGCGTAGACTATTGCGACAGCTGTGAGGCCCGTGCCAAGGATGACGATGGATGGTTCGTTGGAGGGGCTGGGAAGGGAATGGGGGATGGGGATGGGTGGTGTGTTCCAGTACGACGGTGTTGGATTGGAGTGCGGAAGCATCATGGCGGTCTGGGCTATTCCTGTATGCCTGATCAAAAGCCATGGGAGACACGGTACGGCCGGATTACCTAGATATATAACATCGCACGCAGAGACATTCTCCACCGGACAGACGTACGGAAGTGGGATTGTACGACTTACAACCCGTATGGCCCAACAATATCGACACACTCCCCGCCCGCCAGCTCCTACTGGCCCTCTTTCACACCATTATCTGCACGTCATTGTTCGATGCATTAGCCTGGCTTCCGTGCAGCAGGCCACGCGGTGTCGTGCGCCCGACCCGGGAAAGAGTAAAGCTGCGGAAGTGCTGAACAAGCAAAGAGATGGAGGGAGAATCGGAGGTCTCCGTTCTCCGGCGTCTCGGATGGCAACAAAGGCGGAAAAAAGAGCCTGTACTCTTGGCAGCTATCGGGGTGTTTGCTGCCGAGTGACTCTTGTCGATGTCTTTTGTCCCTTGTTTTAATTCCCGCTATAATGAGAGAAAGAGGATTTTATTTGGTAGAGAAGTTACTCTCGCCATGCGCTGGGCTCCTTCCCTCCGTATTTGGTAGAGAAATGCAGGAGCAACCACGCGACAAGGCAAGCGCGGACGATTTATGTATATATCCATGGCATCCCACAGCACCTTAGGTTTGCTGCCTCCTGCCGAATTATAGACTTACAAACGACATCGCTATCAGTTCTTTAGAGAGAAGGCTTTCCTTCCCGGGTCTTCCGATTTGCAGACAGATGCATTGATCGACGCATGAGACATGGCTGTAGAGCCGGGGTACGATCCCGCGAGCCACATGCCGTGCCCACTTACACCAACCCCCAACCCCTCTGTCAGAACAAGGCAAGCTCGAGCAGATCCCACATCGGCTTGATTTACAAGGAGCATCAAGTAATGGAGGAGAAGCCTTCAAGGGTGGTCCCTGCCATTCCTCATTTCTGTTTCACATAATAGCTTTGTGTAGGACGTGAAGCGGGGTCGCTCCTGCCACCGGCCACCAACCCCGCCATGAAAGGGATGGAAGGACCGGCCCAGACCGTTGTATGACGTCGTCATTAACACTGTGCCGAACAGCTGCCGCGGGTGGCACACGGACGGAACTCAAACCTCATGATTATTAAAGCTCCCCTTGCTTTGCAACCCTCAAAGAACAATAGCTCTCACTGATGCTCTGTTCCCAGCCCATCCACGCCAATTGAATCCATAGCAGCAATACCGAATTGTACATAGCTTCCCTCAGCTCAGAAGCGTCCGCCGCCATGCCCACCATTCGCGTCGCGACCGCCTCCCCGGCGACCAAGTCCACCACGGCAGAGACCCTCGCCCATCTCGCGCACCTCGCCCGCCGCGCCGGCTCCGGGCCCAGCCCCGCCGACTTCCTCCTCCTTCCGGAGGCCTACCTGGGGGGCTACCCCCGCGGCGCGACCTTTGGCTGCGCCATCGGGAACCGCTCGGCCGCTGGCCGGGATGAGTACCTGGCGTACTTCAAGAGCGCGGTGGACTTGGGCGACATTGTGGGCGAGGGCGGTGGCGGCGCCGGGGATGCGTGGGTCAGGAGGGAGATTGGGGGGGCGGGGAAGAAGAGGCGGGAAGGCGACGGTGAGGAGGCGAGGGGAGACGGGACGAGGGAGGAGCTGGAGAAGGTCGCGAGGGAGACGGGCGTCTTCATCGTCGTAGGGTGCATCGAGAAGGCCGGTGGGAGCATGTACTGCTCCGTGGTGTACGTCTGTCCAGCCAAGGGCATGATAGGCAAGCGCCGCAAGGTGATGCCAGTAAGTGCCCTTATCCCCCCCCCCGGCCCGGGAACAAAAGCTCAACCACACAAGACCGGCACCGAGCGCCTCGTCTGGGCCCAGGGCTCCCCCTCGACCCTCCGCGCCGTGTCGACCAACATCCGCGGCACCCGCGTCAACCTCGCCGCCGCCATCTGCTGGGAGAACTACATGCCGCTCCTCCGCCAGTCGCTCTACGCCCAGAACGTGAACCTCTACCTCGCGCCCACCGCCGATGGTCGCGACGCCTGGCTCTCGCTGATGCGCACCGTCGCCATTGAGGGCCGCTGCTTCGTCGTCACCTCCAACATGGCCGCGCGCGACCCCGGCGCCGCGCCCGCGCCCGCGCCCGCGCCCGTGCACGTGCCTGTCGCGTCCCCGCAGCCCATGGCTAACGGGCCGACGCCCGAGCTGAGCCCCACTGCGACGGTTAATGGCGAGGGAGTCCGGAACCCTAGGCGGCGCTCGGTCCCCTGTGGCGACGGCAACGAAATCATACTTGCCGAGCCGCGCGCGCAGGCCCATCAGCAGTCGCGGAACTCCATCGTCTTCGAGGACGGCAACGAGATCGTCTTCCCCGACAGGCCGCCCGCGCCGCCCGCGCCGCCCGCGCTGCAGACCGTCCACAGGCGCAGCTCCATCATCTGCAACGACGGCTCCGAGATGGCGTACCCGCCCAGCATTAGCTCCTGGCCCCCAGGGCCCGACCCGGACCCCGCTGCCGCTGCCGCTGCCGCCGCCGCCGCCACCCTGCAGAGGGGGGCCGCCGTTACCTGGCCCCCGAAAGCGCCGGTGCAGAATGGTATCGGGGGCGGCTCGGGGTGGGTGTCGCGGGGAGGCTCGTGCGTCGTGTCGCCGTTCGGGGACGTGCTGGCGGGACCGCAGTGGGAGGACGACGAGGGGATTATCTATGCCGACGTCGACTTTGAGGATTGTATCCGCGGGAGGCTAGACCTCGACACGGCGGGGAGTTACTCGAGGTTAGTGGCCCCGTCTTCTCCCCCATCCCAGCATCGCGTTGCAGTGTAGGATGGGACTAACGTGCTCTAGGAACGACTCCTTCAAGTTTTCAGTCGAGGGCCTCGATCTCGAAGCCCTGCCCTACTAACAACGCACCCCCCATCCGCTTCCCTTCTAAATAGTCTGTATCTACCTGCATCTTGTACTCACGGCCAGGACCAAGCAACTCCGTACAAAGTTTATAGCCATTCATAACATCGATAACATAACAATCCAATCCTCCACCAGCGTCCGACCTCTCTGTAAAAATGGGTATCTGAGTTTTATCAAACCTCCTCCGATCTTTGCGTCTCGTAACATGTCGTGCCTTCCTATACGGACAGCCCTCGTCGAGGATAAAGAAAACAATGCCTGGCGGTCCGGAACGTGGACCGCCTTCATAACGCAAAGATGAGTAGAGAAAGAAGAGAAAGAAAGCACGCAGAGGCCAGGATTCCCGATCCTGGCGTGGGTAGACCGCGGGCGCCAAACAAACCCAAAACCAACCAAGCGAAGACCCAAACAGGTCTGTACTTACCGTAGAAAGACCCCTCCCGACAAACAATCCTAAACCCTCATCCCTACACCTGTTCTTTCTCCACCGCGTTCACTTTCTCCGCAGCAGCCGCCTGCCCCTCCTCCAGCTCATCCACCCCCGGCACCTCCAACGGACTAACAAGCGGACTCGCCAGCCCCGCACTCCCACTAACGCTCTCCGCCCTCCCATGCCCCAGCAGCCCGCTCCTCACACTCGCGCCATCCCCCGCGGCGCTCTGCCGCGCGTACGCGCTCCCCCTCTCCTGCGCGCCGCTCACCGACGCCGCGGCGGAGTAAAGACTCGCGCGCTCCCCTGCGGCGCTCACGCGCTGGAGGCTCGGCGCGCCCTCGACGTTTGCGCTGAGGACGCTCAAGGGGAGGGACTCGCGGCTGCCGCCCCACAGGGACGACGGCGCCATTGCGCGGACGGAGGCGTCGGTGTCGAAGGAGCGGCGGCGCCGCCTCTTGCTGCTTGACGCGAGGGTGAGGATCGACGCGTTGTCCGTGAGGAGGTTATTCGCCGTGGCAGCCGAGTACGTCGTCGGATGCGGGCCCGCCTGCTGCGGGGGCGCCAAATGCGGCGGGAGAGCCGACGCGGGGGACGCGGTGGTCGGGAACGGCTGGTTGAACGTTATAGAGTGCGAGTTGTTGGCGCTACTATGGTGCGACCCGTGCGGTGCACTCGGATTCGAAGCGCCGTTCCCGTTCGCGAGGGACTGAATCGTCGTGAGCGTCGTCGTGAGCGAGCGGACCGACGGCGCGGGGCTGGAAAACGTGCTGCCCTCCTGCCGCGACTCCTGCGCTCCCCCCGTCGTGCGCGCCGTCCCCGTGATAGACGACGCGCCGTGCGACGGCGCGTTTATAGATCTTGACGCCTCGTGGTCCGTCGAGACCGTCAGCGCAACGGACCTTGCGCCAGCTGTTGGCGGAACTCCGCCCTCAAAAGACAGCCGCGCGGAGGGCCGCTCGAGCGACGTCTCGCTCCCCGTCGAGCCGGAGCTATCGTAGGGTCGTCCGGGGCGCGTGGCATCCCCGGACTGCGGATATGGATTGTTCTTCTTCCCGGCCCGGCGCTTCCCGTGTATGCGCAGCTTCGAGTGGCCGGACTGTCGGGCGCCGTCGCCCGAGGATGAGGCCTTGAAGTTGGTGAGCTTTTTGACCCACGTCGCGAAAGGCCGCCGCTTGCCTGATCGGTCGGGTGGGGAGTCTGCGGAAGGCATTGTCAGCAGGGAGGTGTCAATCGGTCGGAATGGCAGGGAGAATGCGTCGGTGCTGGTGCAGCGTATGTGCGTCGCATAGGGGTGGGCGTGAAGATTTTGGGGGACGGCTGCTTACCATGGGCTCGGGGAATGGACTCCGCGGTCGCCATGGCGCAGGCGGACATGTGTCTGCAGAGCGCGGAAGGTATCTGGGCGTCGCTCGGCGAGATGGTAGTAGGTCCGACGCCCCGGCGTAAATCAAGGAGGGACGAAGATGCTCGGGTCGCTGGGCGCTCGCACAAGATGGTGTGACTTGTCCTCGGATGGTCCAAAGTCGAGGTCAAGGCAGTCGATCCGTCAAAACACAACAATGTGTCGCACAAAATGCCAATCGGGCGAGGCCTTGATGGAAAGTTGGGCACTGTTAAGGCGCGGTCGTCTGGCGAGTTTGGGTTGACGGAGTTTGAAGGTGGGAGCCTGGCTAAAGCCGATTCGAATCGAGGCTAAGAATCAAGGTTGGAGGGGACACTCATGCGGGTGAGCCTAAGCCGTTAAAAGCAGCTGACGCCACGTGTGAGCAGCTCCCCGATATGGTGCTGATTTGCGGACCATTACGTCATCGGAATCTTCAATACTTCCCTTTCCGGTCCTCTCAGGGCCACCAGCCACCACCTTGGCCATCACACTATGTGCCGATAGTCGGGGCCATGTCCATACGGCCCCTGCCACGCCATGTCGCCGAGCAGATCAAGTCCTCTGCCATCCTCACCTCGCTTAACGACGCCGCGTCCGGGCTGGTGAAAAACTCGCTCGACGCAGACGCCACGGCCATCAACATTTACCTGGACTACGCCAAGGGCGCCTGCACCGTTGAAGACAATGGCGTCGGTATACCGCCGTCAGAGTTCCGCCTTGAAGGTGGTCTAGGGAAAGCTCACCGTACGTGTGTGACTCGTTGTGATTCCGAGGACGTAGACTTACAGAGGCGCAGATACGTCCAAGTTTGACGAGCAGGTTGAGTGCCACGGGACGAACGGCGAGTTTCTCGCTGCCGTAGCTGCTCTGTCCCTACTGGGCATTACTTCCCGCCACCAAAAGCACCATTCACACAACTCCCTCTCGTTGCTCCATTCCGCCGTAGTATCCCGGCACACCCCGTCCCTCCCAGAGCAGAGGTTCCTATCGTTTAATCATGGCACGCGGGCATCCGTCCGAGACCTATTCGGGTCCATGCCCGTCCGGGCCAAGCAGAGGCCCTCCTCAGGTGACCGGGTCGCGGTTGAGAAGGAGTGGCGACGCCTGCTCAGAGACGTCGTGGGCCTCCTGTTGCCCTGGCGTAACCCCGTTTCCGTGTATATAAAGGAGACGAACGTCGGTCTCGAGCTGCGCTTCCGGCCGCCCCACACTCACAAATCCGGGGCCACCTCGGGCCCTCACGATCTCGTCTCCCGGGTCTCTCGGACCCTGACCCAGGCCAATCTCGCTGATGCCGCGGACGCGGAGTCCTGGGAGCTGGTCGGGGCCTCGGCGGGCGGCATGTCCGTCACCGGCTGCGTCTCGCTAAATCCCGTCGCCAGTCGGCGATCTCAATTCATATGTCTGGGTATACAGCCGATCCCCAACGACGCGGGTTCTGATGCGCTATACGATGAGGTGAACCGCGTGTTCGCGAACTCGTCCTTTGCACTGCACGACGAAGACGTCAAGGCGCAAGGCTCGAGGGGAGGCATCTTTGGCCAGAGGCTCAAACGGGGTGTCGACCGGTGGCCAATGTTTTACTTTCGCATCGACGTCGCGGACCGGGTCGAGGGTGGGCGGTACCGGTTAGACCAGTTCCTCGACCAGGGGCACCGCGTGGAGGCCGTCACCGACCTTTTGAAGGCTGTCTGCTACGAATTCTTTAGGAAGCATCACTTTGGGCATCGATCCGCCCATCACTCAATTGAGCGGCGGCAGTCCCCCTCTAACCGTGATAGCTCCCCATCTTCGCGACTAAGTACCGCGCCGACGAGGTCCAAGAAGAGTAGCACCGGAGGCCGATCGCCGTTCGACATGTGGAGCCGCGTCAAGGCCGGAAAGCCTCTGAACGCACCCAAACCGGGCTCTCCCATGTCGGCCGTACGGTCGCCTTCATCTCCTGGGCTGAAGGACAGAACGGATCAGGAGTGCGAAAGACCAGGGGCAAGGCCACCCCTTCTAGGCAGGGACGGGAAGCTACTTCGCCCACCGTTTTCCGATGCTATAGATCCGACAGAAGCCAACGTCCCAAAAAAGGTGGTCCTTACAAAGGGAACCTCTGAGGTCACCCAGCGAAGCTCTGCCTCTCCCAAGCCCTCAACGAAGCAGAAGGAGCCAGGTGTCACGCGCCCAGATGCCACCCCCAACCCGCCCCAGAAAGACAGCAAACCCAGCGAGTGGATCGCCGACATCCTAAAAACATGGGAAAACCCCGTCTTCCCCCCCGTCCAGCCCTCCGTCCCCAGAACCTACGACGACGCCCTCCTCGGTTGCCCCACCCACAACACCCTCCCCGAGACCCCCTCCATCCCGCTCCAGAGCCGCATCTCGCGCGCCGCCCTCCGCGACGCAGAGGTAATATCCCAAGTCGACAAGAAGTTCATCCTTATCAAGGTCCCCACGCCCCAAGACCCCTCCCCAACTCTCCKCGTCTTGATAGATCAGCACGCAGCCGACGAGCGCCGCCGCCTCGAGGACCTGACG
>JAGFNX010000495.1:0-71242 GCA_017657125.1 Scopulariopsis brevicaulis
TAGACGCTGCAACGAAAATGCAGTACGTCAGAAACGGGGTGGACGTGTACMCCTTGTCGTCGATTATTTCAGCCACGTTGAGTATCTGTATGATCTTCTGCGAAGCCACAAGCGCAGCTCGTTTTCCGCGATCGACCTGTACACATGAGTCGCTGCATCGTTGCGTCTTTTTCATCGAAAGCGCTGTGATTGTGTGAAGATATTGATGGAACATTAAGAAAAAACGAGGGTGTACGTCGTGAGAGGAAGCGCTGTAATTAGCAGCGTTGAATTGGAGCCGGGAATCGAGCGGTTGGTACCGTTGCATCAATTTCTTCTCGACCGAACGTAGGCCATCTTCAACACGTTTTGATCCGGTGGTGTCTTCAGCAGACTCGCTTGAATTCAAGAGATCTAAGGCCTCCGCAAATACGAGCATGCATTGGATCATCTCTGGGAAAATGGCATTCCTTATCGAGATGGGTCCCCGAAAGTCGAGCTGGACCACCTTCATGTCGTCAGGGGTGGGCAAGGGCACCTTAATCTCTGCTCTTCTGATCGTTGGCGTGCGACCCATGAGCAGAGAAACGTAGACGTCCATGTTGAACACGGACCAGAACATGACGAGCCTAGATTTTTGCTGGTGGAGGGCAGAGTGTTCATCTGTGAGCACGGCCACACCCTGGGGACTGAGGGGCGCGTGGTCATAGAATGCCGCATTGGGGTCCGATTCGGTCGCATCAGACCGATGGAGACCGAGGTCCTGCGCCATACGGATGGCCATGCCTGAGAACATCCACAGCCCGGCTTCATTGTTGTCTCCGTATTCGGCCCAGGCAAGAAGCACAAGTCCTGCAACAACATCGGGGGCAGGTACAGCCAGAAGTGACATGAGCTGCTCCTTCGCCTTCTTCAAAAAGTGTGCCCCTCTATGCCAATCAGTGTCGTTC
This sequence comes from Scopulariopsis brevicaulis, assembly GCA_017657125.1. NCBI lineage: Eukaryota > Fungi > Ascomycota > Sordariomycetes > Microascales > Microascaceae > Scopulariopsis > Scopulariopsis brevicaulis. The sequence continues at coordinate 930 of JAGFNX010000495.1, forward strand.
TCTCGGAAAGACGATGGAGTTGAAGTGTCGAGTGAGCAGAATCGGGCCGTTAGAGCCACGATTGAATTAATGAGGAATTTGGAGGCTCGTTTCGAGTGGACATGGCCCGCGAGGATTTTACTGTTGAGAAAGGGGAAATGTCCGCCGAAATTCTCAAAGAAGACTCCTAGAACCTTATGGATTGTTTCCGAGGGTAGATTGTAGAAGTGACCTCTTGATGCGTCCTGCTCCGAGCAGGAGGATCCATGAGAAGAGGTCGCTCGTTGAGTGTCATGTGATGCCTCGACCACACCGAGGGGCCCAAGATCAGATCTTTTGGCCTCGTTGGGATACGGCTCTATGGCAATGGCTAGCTTGTTGAGGCCAGGAGACACGGCTGTTGGACCGTAACGTCGGAAGATGCGAAGGCGAATTTGTTGTCTCGGCCGAGTCGTTGAGGTCCGAGCAGTACTCTGGCTGCGACCAACGTCGAAGCTAACCTCGTCCGGTACTCCCAAGGAGCCGAGATTCAGAATAAAATCGTCCATATTGTCGGGCCATTCCAGTGACGCTCCCCTGCTCCCCAACGAGCCATGGTCCAGAAGATGTGCCTGGTGCCACGAGGAAGCAGGAGAGTCGAGTCGGGGGCGGTCGGCAACGGTGTCGCCGAAAAAGCTATTCGGATCGAGCAGCGTCATCTGTGGTGGACTCGTTGTTTCTAGAGGCCAATTGCTCCCTTGGTCCTCAGCTTCTCGGGGTGCTGTCTGCGTAGACGAGTCCTCGCCAGTTGACAAGGGCGCTTTGCTTGACGTCTCCTGTTGATGCCCAACATCTTCCGCAAGCAGGACAATCTGCGAAGATCCTGACCGTGCACTGCTTCCGGTGCCACGGCTGGCGTGAACTTTACGCCGCTTCCTCCCATCAGTCGCATCCCAACGACAGTCCAGGCCTGACTGTGTGCATGCTTGACACCGTCGGTTGGAGTATTGAGAGCCAGCGTGAGGCAAGATGTTACATTTAACCTTGCGCAATCGACACATGCGACAAGCTGACGTCGAGAGCCTGTTTCTTCGATTGGAATTATTCTTCTGCGTGTGGGGATTGAAGTCGCTCGCAGTGGATACACGGAAAGCCGGAGCCCTGGCCGCCATTTGGTCCCGAGCCTGGGGCGAAGAGGTTGTCCGTTCCGTGCGTGCTTCGCTAGCTGACATATTCTCATGCTGTACACAATAGGAGCTTTGCTCGGGTGAGCTTTGTCATCCGAATGGTACCTTGGTGAATGTGATCACGAAAGGAGTCGGGCCGGCGCTCCTGTGATGGAAAGGGGACGGCACCGCCTGTCGTAGAATGACGCTGGCTCCGAAAACCGCGCCCAGATACTCAATATGGCCCGTGCATTATTTTCCATAGTGCACAGGGAAAAGTGGGTCAAACCTTCACAAAAACTAGGTGTGAGCAGCTGATTTCAGTTGTTGTTTCACGTGCGACCCAATAGTTCGAGACAGATATGGTATTAAATGCCTACTCTATACCCTAAGGCTATCTAACTCCTTTAAAAAAGGCATTTGTGTTTTTTTCTATTCCTTTATATTAAGCGGTAGAGTGATGATCTGAAGCTACTCTACTTATAGCTCTAGGCATCTGTTTAAGGAGTTTATACTTAAGCGTCATCTCGGGACGTTGGAGAGTAGCAGACTATTAGCGCTGCGTCGACTGGGGGGCCCCCGGGGGGCGGGTGGCTAGGAACAGGGGCTCGAATTGATGCCGGGATGCGTGTTAGGAGGGGTGCGTATATCACCGTGCTAGCAAAGCGTTTACTTGGTAACGTTTTAGCAAAATGTTTACTTCTTGCTTTAGAAACGTTTTTCTAATTTCATAATATTTTCTAAAATTTCCTAGTAGAACATTTGCTTAATTAGTACTCTAGTATTATCTTTTATAATGTTCTAACGTTTTTCTGAAATTTCCTAGCGGAACGCTTGCTTAGTGCTCTAGAGCTCCAATCGCGGCAGACCTGAAGTGCCTGAAAAACGGCTTCTCAGCTCGACAGTCAATCCGACAGACAGCTACAATCCAACACGGGACAATTCATCCCCATGGCCATGTTTCTCTGTTCAGAGACTTGTGAGGGATTTTCTAGCAACACAACGCCCTTAGCCCAGTTCGCCACGCCCAAATCGCTCCATGATGGCCCTCTGACGCATCGAGTGGTCCACCGAAGAAAACAGGAAATCCACGTTGAGAGGATCCGAGTAGTCGCATATGCGGGTTCGGAGGCGATGACCGCTCTTCATCCTCGCGGCGAATTCACCACGGATATACGCCGCCGTCTCGCAAGCATTATTCTCCCCCGTGTATCCGGAGATATACCGCGACAACGGCACTCTCCTTAGCTTCTCCTGGAATTCGGTAACCTTGACAAGGAAGAGAACAAACGTGGTATCAGCAAACATCTTCCCCTCTGCGAGATGCCGAAAGAACTCGATCGTCTCCTCGAAGCCCGTCTTATCGATGGGATAGTGGCAGTAATGGTCGTACTCCGTCAAGTCGTACAGGAATATGAGTGTGGGTATCCCCTTGAAGCAATCCCCCCACCGCTTTTTGAGCCACTGGCAACCGCGCTGCTCGACGACGTCAATTTCCCTCCTGTCGCATTTTAGCTGTGTAAAGGCCTTCATGCGCGCTTCTGTAAGGAATGCGAGTGTTATGTCGTCGGTTGTGGGGAGGTAGTTGTCCTGCATTATACTGCGGAGGTTTCCTAGACTGCGAGAATGTTAGATGCGGCGACGCAGGCTTCGCGACCAAGAGCGAGGCTCACACTTTGTGCGAGGGCCACGACCCATAGAGGCCGTAGGGAAGAGAGCGAAGCTCTTCGAGGCCCCACAGATACTCAAACATAGACAATGTCTTCTCAGTAATATCCCCATCCGTTTCCGCAAGCTGTTCCTGCAGTTCCAAAGCCCGCCTCCGCGCCTCATCTGGCAACGAGTCCCCATCCAAGGCTATAAAGTCCTCGAGCAGGCTCTCCATTGTCGTCTTGATCGCCTGTAGAACCTTCTCCCTGAGCGGATGCTTGTTTTCGCAGCAGGTTGCCATCAAGCTGGCCTTGAAGAGGGCGCCACTGTGGTCGCCCTGGGGGACTAGAAGTGCGTCAGATATGGACCAAGGTTGCAGTTTCTCTTCCCAGATAGCTTTGTCGATGGAGCGTGACCTTCGGGCCTCTGCGGTGTTCTTCACCAGGGAAAGCGATGATATCGTGTCGCGAAGCTTCTCGCGGACTTGCGTTTGGTCGGCGAATGAGATTTGCCGAGCACTCCGAGGCGCGGAAGACTTAGTTTGGCCCCGTCTTTTTGACCTGTCACAGAGGAGCAAGGTGAGGGCTTGGTAGTTCTCTTCGATACACCGAGTGTATTTCTGGAGCTTGCGCTGCTGGAGGAAAGCTTCTTGAAGTGGTTTGTCTAGGGCATGGGTTCTTTCAGAGGGTTAGCAGCGTCCTTGATCAGGCGCGCCGGAAGAACTTACGCGACACCATGCTCGCATAGGAAATGGATGGCGTCCATTATATTCCTCGTAATTCGAGTAGCCCCAACACCTCTTCTGGATGAGAAAGGGATGCAGGACAGTGGTGCGTCTTGTCTTGCGTCCTCGGTTAGGTCTAGCGCGGCCGCTGACGCTAGCAACCGACAGCATTCCACTCCGTCATAGAGAGGCTTCAAAACGTCGCCACGCATATGTTCACGGTTCGAGTTGACGACGTCCCGAACAGAGTGGACGGCCTCTCTGAGCAATCCTAGGAGAGCAAACGCATCCCTGGCTTGGGCATCATTGGTTTCGACGTCCTTTACAGAAGCTGCCCCATTCGAGGCTGCAGCTCCTTTTATGGCGTGATCTAAAGAGCTAAGGACATCTGGAATAACGGCCAGAAGCGAATTGACAAGCGGTGGGCCGTTCATGTCGTCTTGAGCCATATACACCTAGCCCGCACGGCGCGATCGTAACGATAAACTGAGACTGCGCACTGTGCAGGACTAATGTCAGCGTCTTCAGGATACCTCTTAGTGTGACAACTGTCATACATGCCCTGGACCCTGCTTGCACATACAACGTCGTCACTTTGACTGTCAGAGGTGTGTGTGCATCGTGGTTCAAGCAACTGCTGCCTGATCAGCGAGTTGACGCACGTGGGTATTCATAGGATGCACAACTGGCGCCAGCCGCCAGTTGCCGTGCTTCACGTCGCGGTCATGCAAGACGGACCGGGCGCAGATTTTACGCCGTGGCAGAACATGTCCACAGGAGCAAGTAGGTGCGTGTCTTCAGAACATGCTCCCATGGGGGGCACATCCATCCGTCTGACCTCAGAGTTGCAGGTGTTCCCCGCAACGTCGATACTCACGACCAGGGGTTTAGATATGGATAAGTCTGAAACGTTCCCAAGGCAGTCTGAACCGTTCCTAGGACGGTCCGAAGAGAACGGCGCAGGGGTGTTTACTTGGCCACTCCTATCATAGGAGGGGTTATAAAGTCACGCTTTCCATATAAATTACTAGAATGTCGCATCCATCTAATAGGCCTATGAAGTCTAAGAAAATTCTAAAAATCTATTACTTTATAAGCATTTTTACGACGCTACCACCTGCTACAGCGACTGAAGACGTATGGGGCGACTTGTCTAACGCGGGCCCAATCCCTCCGTACACAAAACCGTGGTTCCGTAGCCCCTGACTCTTCAATCACCTCGCCACACCTCACCCGCCACTCTATTGCTGCTCAAATCAAGGCGGTTCACTGACCAGTCGCTCTTGATGCTTGATACCAATGCAAAACGGTAGACAGTAAGATTTTCGTTGATCGATGAATCGTAGTCGTCGCGTAGGTCCGCTCGTACTGATCCACACGCACACGCACATTCTCTCGCGCACGCACCCTCACAACCCTGTGGTCCATCTTCCTCCGCGCGGGGGGCTGGTCCCACCCTTTTGTACATATAAAGGAAATGGGGTTACCTCTATTTCAGGGATATGACAATCTGACCTCTGCGGAACGCACGAAACCGAATACGTGACACCACGCCCTCACTCACTACGGAAGGCCATTAGCACCTGTCGATAGTACCGCAAAATAGATCCGTATTAACAGCAATTTATACAGGCTCTCTTATAATGCGGTATGCAATTAATATAGTGACCAAGGTAAAGATCGTGATTATAGGTTATAGTATGATTGGGGGAATGGCTAGTAGGCGCTGACAGCCTGTAGCGGCCGTGGCAGGTGAAAGCGCTGTAAACTACTGAGAGGTGCAAGGCGCTGACCCTACGGTTTCCTATATGGGTAAAAGAACGTATGTAGCCTAGAATTCTAATGCATGCCTGATATAGTAGGGGTATAATAGAAGGTGACTAAGAAATGATAATACGACCTACACCTCAGAATAACTTAGTGTTTTAGGTGACGGCGAGGGCTGGGTGGAGGTAGACAACTTGGAGTGAACGCGGGTGATTACTGGTTAAGAAGGTGTAGGCTGTTTAGGCGGTTGGCCGGTAGAAGAATATAGAATAGGAGAATGAAAATGGTCGGGATAGTGTAGAAGCAGGGGATGAAGAGAGGGAAGACGTGTTCTGTCACATCTGCGACGTCCATCCTGTCTTGGGCGTGGAAAGCGAGGGGCCTCGCCGGCAGGAATCCTGTCGAAGTCCCTCGCTGGCGAGTGGCGCTTGCCCTCCCACGGCCCGCCCGCGCGCGGGCGGAAGGGGACCACGGGACAACGAGTCTCGAGGTTGAGGGGCTGCCTCTAATCCCACACCCCCCGGCCCGGGCCGGCCCGCCCCTACAGCGTTGGTCCCTAATGGAGCCGATGGGGGCGATCCGTTTTGTGTACCTGGGTAGAAACCGCGAGTTCCTACTTCCCCTTTCTACCGACGGAAGCAGGGGGAACAAAGGAAAGACAGCATTATTACCACGGAACATTGTATCACTTACAGTGTTTCCCTTCCCCATCATCTCGAGAAGGGGTTCTGTGTGAGTGCTTTCTGTCAAGAATTCAACAGCTCGCAGCTGCTTTTTGGCGATGTTAGGCCTAACAGGCGGGGGGTCGGGGGCGTCAGCTTCAAAGTGTTGTATGCTGGGAGGCCTAGTTCGAGTCGGCTCTGCTGCGAAGGTTGTCCGGCTTATCTTCGATGATCATGATGCCACGTATTGTGGACTTGTTATTGATGGTACTCCCGTGGACTTGTTGTATCAGCTCGAGTGAGCTGTACGAGGTAGAGGTCGCGATGAGAGCCCCTTGAGGTATGCAGGTGCTGAGGTTGTTGATGGTTGCGTGCCACGCTTATGCACTTGATGTTGATGTTGTTCAGTTCTGAATAGACCGCGGGACGTAGAGGTTGCGAAAAACCATTGAAAGTCGTTGAATCGACAAAAAACAATTACACAGTGAAATGAGGCAGGAGGAGGAGGAAAACAGCAAGATCTGCCTGGCGCTGTAGGATAGAGGGAAAGCACGGAGTGACCGGACTGGAATTGCTCTTGACCCTGATTAAACCAGAGAAACGAAAATTTCTTCCGGAGGCCCCTTCCTCGCATTGCTCAACCGCGAATTCACAGAAGATACTTGAACACAGTCCTGCAAGCTGCGGGAGGCGTCGTCGCAAATGTGGATCGCAATCTCATATGACCACCCAACCTCGAGATGAAACGGCTGGGGGCGGCACGATCCCCTGTCGGCTGTCTCCCCGACCCACCACACCCCGCGTTCTGCCGCTAAGAGCGATCTGTCCAACGTTGACCATGGACGCGATTCTGCAGATATCCGGGCCCAGAAAGCCGAACAATCCTTTCTTGCAAGCCACGCCGCGAGTGGCGCCGTTCTCTTCTTGTCGAGGGACATTGCCGCGTCATTCAGGGGCCTGAAGGATTCATCGCCAAGTGTACTTTTGTAGAAAAAGAAAGGTGACCAGGTATCGGCACACGGGCACCATGCATGTATGTTGGTTCGACAATAGACTCCAACAGCCAATCAGGCGTGGATAGACCAACAGTACGGTTTCTGTTCTCAGTACAGTGTAATGGCTCAACTTTTATTGGTCGTTCTGCGCCTACAAAAGAGATGAACACGAGAGGGAGCAACCCGATTGGAGGCACTGACATTGGCAACGCGCGGGACGCGGACGCGAACGCTGGACATGGGGGGGGGGGGGTTTGACGGACACGCCTGGTGTGTGGGCTCAAACACTCGTGGTCGTAGATGAGCTGCTCCAGGTCCTCGAGAGAGAAGATGTCGTAGTGCGGCGGAGGGGTCCACTCCCGGAGCGAACATGACAGACCACACCCAACATGACAAGCGTGGCCAACGCAGGCCCATGGTTTAAATCCTGAATGACTCGAGTGGGTGAGCTCCCCGTGCTTGGGCCACCAGGCTGCGGAAGAATTTTCTTGTGTCACCCAAGCGACTAGGTCTGCGTCTTGGTCAACCAACTGGGATCCAGACCGCCGGCTCAGGGGACAGTTCCAAGCCAATGCTCTCAGCCACCCTCCAGCTCGCCTCGCATCGCGAGGGTTTAGACCCCTGCTGGGGCCACCATCCGTCCATCACAGACCTGTGATGCCTTTAATTACTTCGTAAATGGAAAAAGTCAGAGTCAAGGGTGTTGGCACCTCGGTATCTGTGAGCACGGCTCATTTCTTGACCTTGAGGTCACTGCGGTGCACCAAAGCTATGACCGTGGCGTGAAAAACTTTTCGCTATCTCCCCTTTCCCTTGTCTTCCTGTGTAGTTTAAAAAAGAATGAATTCTCACACTCAGCCCTTTCTTTCGTTCGCCAGCTCTACCATTCGTTCTCCATTCTGGTTCGTCCTTGTGGCGGGAGATCGGTGTCAGTGTAAGTCAGTCAGATATCTTTGGTGCCCGGCACTAACACGACACCAAACTTACAGAGCCACGTCCCCACTCTCAACGACCTTCATGCAACGCGATTTTCCGCAAGCGACATGACTAAAGACGACCCGGCCTCGAGCCCAGAATTCCAGGAATACCTTCGGAGGGCACGAAAATGGCCTCAGTTCTTAGAGCGTGTGGGTCAGGTTTCGGAACGGCTGGAATCATGGCACCAACAAAGTGCCAATCTCAAAAAGCCCGAAGAGACCCTCCGACTCGAAAAAGAGCGGCTCGAGTTTGAGCTACAGAAGGCCCGGTATGACGCACACGGTTGTCTCCAGGACGCTGATTTTTCGGATCCTACTGGCGTGACTCCCGACCACCATAACCGTCTCGACGTGGCTCTCGACCGGGTATCTAGCTGTGTCGCTCAACTGACAGCTTTCGAGCGAGACTATGGTCGCAAGGCCAAGGGACTGCAAAAGATCTACATGCGTCAGGTGAAGGAGCTCAAGGGTAGTTTCCCGATACCAGACAATCTCATCCCAGAGGATGTGTTTGGTGCAAGCCCGGCCCATTCGCCTGAGCCGGAACCAAGTGTGGAAGGCCCGGAGAAAGCGGCGGAGAACGCGCTCAGCTCGAGCGAGAATGGGAGAACTATCACCGAGGCTGGCCCTTCTATCGTAACCGATGGTGTAGCGAGCTCCTCTGGAACCGAGCAGGTAACAGTAAGTCAACACATCCCGGATCTGGTCATACCGTGTCTTCCCCCTCCTCGCTAACCCCCCCTTGGGGTAGAGGAAGCGCGATCGGCCAGATTGCCTCATTCACATCTTTCGACTGCCTCCCAACAAGCTCAGAATACTCGATAAATCCGCCGACCCGCCGCTGCAAACGATAGAATTCGACGGAGTCTACTGTAATGGCAACGCCCACGTCAAGAAATGGATCGTGACCTACGGCGCAGATTACTACATCCTCCGCTGTACCAAGCACAATCATAACTTCGATGGCAACGCCACGAGGGCGGCCGGCAAGCATCTCGACTCCAAATACCACGGTTATATTTTTACGCGTGGGTCTTTCGTGGCAATCCGGCATCTCGGCATCAAAGTTCTCAACTGCGACGCCCAGAAGCAGGATATGAACAACGAGGCGTACATAAGAGCCCTGGGAAACAACAAGAGCTATTACCTCAGAGAGACGAGTGGCCGCCGAGGGGGGCAAAAACAACAGCAGAGCCCACCGTCCGAGAACACCCGTTCTGGAAGACATCGAGAGAACGAGGCGATCATCGACCCCGATCCGGGAGGAATATACCGCGCGTACTGGAAGGTATCGAGAGACTGGCGTGCAGTCATTGTTCTCCCCCGCGACTGCTTCGGCGACCCTAGCTTTGCCGACGTCGGGATCCAAGGGTGCCTCGCCGACACCTCCCTCCTGGATGACATGCCGGAATGCTACCGTACCTGCAAAAATACGGGGTGTATCATTGGTTGGGCGGACGGGTTCGAGGATGGTGGAGACCGTGTTGGTGACCGGAGGTACCCGGTCATGTCCTTCGACGAGGTGGAGCACTTGCACCCTTCCACGCTGGCATGGGTGTCTAGCAACGACCTTGGGGCATACGACCATCGGAACTTTGCCTCTAATACCAAAGTTATATCGAACTATGCCGCGCTTCAGAGGTTCTGGGCCTGTCGTGATCGGGACAGAGCGGCGGTTGGAAGTCGGGAGGAGGAGGAGGACATGGGGGAGGAGGAGGACATGGGGGAGGAGGAGGACATGGAAGAGGAGGAGGACATGGAGGACGATTGCTCGTCTGAGCCCATGGAGCTTGAACAGTCACAGTCGGATGTATCCTCGCTGCCTGAGCAGCCCACAGATATATACCGGGCACTGCTAGAGATAACGACGCCAGGCAATGCCGCTATCAGCCCACCGGTTCCAGGGGAACGTTCCGTGGAAGCCATCGACCTACAGGAGACCTCAGGAGCTAATCCGCCGAGCCACACGCCAACCACATCCGGTTCCCTTTCGCCGAGTCTGTCTGTGCCCTCGCCCCTCTTTTCCGGCTTTACGTTTGAGCCCATCTATCCGGGTATCATGGGGCGCATTACGACCCAGGCAGATGTCGTTGCACCGCAGTGCCCGGGGCGTGAGGGGACAGGAACCTTGGGAGACGACGGAGTGGGATCAGCCACGGCAGATCCTCACGAAACAAGGTCCGCCGCTTCCAACCACAGCGACGGACGTTATAATAGGCCTCGAAGCCAAAGTCACGCGCCGGTGGTGCATTCGCTTCCATCTGCAAGCTATGCAGTGCCCCCTGGTGGTATCGGACAGCTGTCTGAGGAGGCGTGTCCCCAAACCCCGCCTCCGGAGCATCCCGCTACCACGGCGTCTCCCGAAGGCCTTGGAGACGAGGAAGCTAGGACGTTGAGGCCTTCCCTAACAATGCAACGCCGGGGCCTTGAGGTGGCGGGGCCCATCACGAGTCACGACGACTACTTCGCACCCGAGTCCGGGCCCTATCGGTTCTACAGTCAGAGCACCCACCACTCGACGACCTACCACGAGTCATTGGCTCAGCTGTCCACAAACCACCAAGGCACGTTCGGACGACGGGCGTTCACAGATGTACCTAGCCCACCAGGCCAGTCGTCGAGCCATACTCCCTGGGTAGCTAAATTTCTACCTGTACCATTCGCGAACCTAGATAGTGGAGGGGTCCCAACGCAGCAAGATCCCAGCTCGGAGACACTCATGTCTAGCGCGGCTGAGCACTCAACCCGGGCTCCGGAGGCCACAATGCTACCCTCGCACCAAGAGAATCTCAACTTCGACGCTTAGATCGCCGAAGAGGCCTTAGTGTATATCGTCTTTCCTACTTCTGCTGCGGATTAATGATTCGAAACTTAGAAATGATTAGGGATCTATGTAAAGGATAATACTAATCTGTTAATTGTTTAATATTAATATCTAGTCAGAATCGTATACTGCCTATATACCTCCTCAATGATACTTCTGAAATGGAGAATACCTAAGCACTTTTGGTGATCCCTGTTAAAAATCACCATGCACCTCTCTTAGGAATTAGTATTTGGTAGTACCTAATAGCGATGATTCCTTAGGTCATGAATTATTACCTAATGGAGTCAGGGATATATGCCGTTTTCAGAGCCATCTGGATCGATTGAAGACGGCGCGCCAACAGGGAAATGAGGAGGGCCGCAAAATAGAGTGCTATGGGGCAGAACGTTTGCACATCCCCCTTGTCGATTTGTTGTCTTTGTAAGCCAGTCTGACCAACCATACGCTTTTCCGGTATTTAGAGGATCAACAGGTCAGCTTCAAATACAACAATCATCAGAACATCGAAACCTTCATTTGTGTGGTTGAAGCTATCATTTGGGCGTGCTAATCATTCAGAAACCATTTCGGCTGAAGCGATGCTAAATCCAGGCTCAGGATTATTACATCCTTGACCACTTGTTACACACTCACCACTTGTTACACACTCACCACTTGTTACATTTCTAACCACTTGTTGCATTTTTAACCTCTTATTGCATTTCTGACCACTTGTTACGTCCCGAACTGCTACATGGTTGCTGACTACATTTTGTGTCCGGTTACCCAGCGACACACCGCTTTTCGTGTCATTGAGAAGGTGGTCGGACGTACCATTCTGAATTGACCATGAGATCTATAGGTGGTCCACGAGTATAACAAGTAAAATAAGTCATCCCTTGATCATGTTTACGCTTCATAATTACCACGACCGAACTATTCAGGTCCTTCTCGGCTTGGCCCTGGTTGTTCCGCTCTATGTATCCCACTCTATGTCTATATATTCCAGGCCAACAAGGTCGGATGTCTAACCACGGTGACACAAAAACAAGGCGCTACCCCATGATCCATGACAATTGCCTACTTCATCCTCGACTGGCTCGAAAACGACCCATTGTCCATGTTGTATGAGCCATTGTGCCGAGGAAGCGGCTCGTCCCTCAAGACCCCAAAATTCTTAAAGTGACGGAAGTCGGCCCAGGACACCACCACCGTCCAGAAACACACAGCCCTACAACAAGAATGTTAGTTTAGCGGCCTTAGGAAAGCCGTGGCCGAGATGGGAATACGTACACCATCACCATGGACAGCAGCGCAACGCAAACGCCCAACGCGCAGCTGACGCCCACGCAGATTTTGGAGACGCTAAAGAACGTCAAACCAATGACTGCCATCCAGAAGAAAACCTCCATTGTGTTCAGTATGGCGTAGGCCCGAAGGCTCTTCCATCTCTTGAATCGCTCGACATGCTCGGTGAGCAACTGGTATGTAAGGACAATGGTTGTCTTGAGGCCCTGGTAACACATCAGCCGTTAGCATCTCGTCGTATGGCGGCTTTGGTTGGGGTGGGTCTTCCGCACCATGGTGATTGCGACGATATCCATCCGGTTCATCGGCATGTAGTCCGGCCGCGTGACAATTTTGCCGATAGCCAACCCAACGATGACGATGATGAGAACGAATTGGAGAATGTGGACCTTCGTCTTGAATTTGGGGTCGAACCAGCGACTCTGAAAGAAAGATTTGGCGCCCATGATGAAGGTGGTGTCCGTATGCCCGTCGTAGTTTCCGATGCCGCCCGTGGACGGATGTACGCGAGTGGAGGTGCGCGGCTCGGGTATCGGACGAAAAGGAAGCGAGAGAGATCGATGAGTCGGAGACTGCACTTGTACAGAACGAACTATGGAGGATGAATGAGGCGACGAGAAGGAGCCCAGCCCTTTTATTCAGACCTCACCAGGTCCATTCCCGCCAAGGGATTGAGCCGCCCAGCCAAGCAAAGCTTAACCGCGTAAAGAAATCCTGGTTCCTCAAATAGACATAAGCACACGTCTTTCCGCCAACTTGTCCCAGACGCGGACTCCGCCGCATTGTTTACCCCTAGCAACGCCTCCTTCTTCCCGCTCCGGTGCCCTCCAATTTAGCTTAGCGTGCTAAATACGCGGATAGGGCTGCGGAGATTAGCAGTCTGACCCGCCAATAGCTCCACTACTTACCACTTTAGGCAAAGTTTCGGAGACGCTGCTGACGACTGTCAGCGCATAGCCGGCACGGAGTGGGTCTTGCAGTCTCACCAGCGGCTGACCTCCAGGTTCCGCCAGTGCTAGTAGTTAATCGAAGTCAACCCCTTAAAGGAAGAGCCGCGCCTGCCTCCGCGCCACTGCTTAGCCGTGTCATGAGCTGCGCCCCGCGCCCTTTGAGCAGTGGATTGACACCGCTCACTCCCTGTAGGAGTCAAAACGGGCAAGCCGTCTCGGGAAGCCTGATTCTCTATTCCCATGGACGGCCACTGCCGTCAGGATTCCGATAATACTCATTCGTCTTGAATATTCTGCTCTTGGCATGGGTGTGCCAGCATGCCGGCCCCGAATCTCCGTCGTTCCAGTCCCCGTTCAAACCTGTACGAGGCGTCTGGCGGGACAGGCATTGACAAAATGCCATGTGCCGAAGACGAGAATGTCACATCTGTAGTGCAAATCTACCCGTGGCCTTGAAACAGAACAACCGCTCGATTGAAAGCCTTTGAACTGCTGATCATGCTCTCTATTCTGAGGGAAGATTGCGCATGGGATCGGTTGCGACTCCATCCTCGAGGCATGGTCCCGGGACCGGACTGCAATACAAATCATTTATATATCACCCCCGCTCGTTCTTTGCCCATGAGATCTTGTTGCCCGACCGAGAGTCAACCTGAGTGTAATCTTGAGCTCGTCCACGTCGCACTTCGCTGGAGGATCAAGTCGGCCCAATTATAAGTGTCGGATGGGCATCTGGTGGCGGGAACCAGTGAGCAATACGCGTATTAACAACAAATTTTTCTTTTCAGGAAGCATGACCCCACCAGTCAAGCATTACGCGTATCAAGACCGCCCGCCCTCTGGCTTCGAGTCTCCGCAATATTGACGCATCGAATGGCTCGGCACACCATCCTTCATTGAAGTCTTGGCTCCCCGCTCCCTTTTATTCCTAGCGCACCAGGGACGGGGAAAGACAGGAGACGAGGTTGCGAACCAAACGCTTGAAATGAGGAAACGGATTCCCGTATATACGCTAACAGCGCCCAGCGATCCAGCGGCCTCAATAGGACTTGCCGATCGTGGCAACGTTGGGCCCTTTCGCGGCTATGCGGCAGGTACCTTTGTCCAGCCCGCATAATACGCGTATTTAAACTTGAGATAACATGGCCCTGAAGTAGTATCAAGGTGACTGCCAACAGAATACGTTAAGCATAAATAACATCATTTCCGGGGAACCAGGCTCAAGTGCGCCCGGTCCGTTCCCCATCCCTCTCCCCCTTCTTTCAACCGTTCTCAAAGACCGCCCGCACCCAGCAGCGTTACCCGGTGCCGCCAAGTTCGTCGAGATGCCTACCCTAGAGACTTACAAGGGGTTCCCGCTATGGCACTACATCCCTTCGCTGCCGGCGGGCATCATCTTCGTCATCGTCTTCGGCGTCCTGACGGCGGGACATTGGTGGAAAGTCTTCCGGCATAGGACGTGGTTCTGCATACCCTTTGCAGTCGGGGGCCTCTGTAAGTCCGACCCATCCCAGGCCCCGTCACATTCTACACACCATCCTCTAACGTCCCGAAGTTGAAGTCATAGGCTATATCGGCCGCGCAGCCGCGACAAACTCGACAGGGACACTCGCCCCCTACGTCCTGCAATCGACCTTCCTCCTCCTCGCGCCTATCCTCTTCGCCGCCTCCCTCTACACGACCCTCAGTCGCATCATCCGCTCCGTCCACGGCGAGTCGAGCTCAATGATCGCGCCCCGCTGGCTCACCCGCATCTTCGTCTCCGGCGACGTCTTCAGCTTCGTCGTCCAGGCCAGCGGCGCGGGCCTCCTGGTGAAAGCCAGCATGAATGACGGCAGCGACGGCGACACGAGTCCCGACCTTGGCCCGAACATTATTATTGGTGGGTTGATCTTTCAGCTGGTGGTGTTTGCGACGTACGTCTCCACGGCCGCGCGGTTCCACCTCAAGTTTAAAAAGTCTGAGGGCGCCAAGCAGGCGGACGGGATATCTTGGGAGTCAGGTCTTTACATGCTGTACGTTACCTCGGCGTTCATTATGGCGAGGAACATCTTTCGTGTGGTGGAGTACGCGATGGGCCGTGATGGATATTTGTTGAGTACGGAGTGGCCGGTCTACGTGTTTGACGCTGCACTCATGACGGTTACCATGGCGTGGTTCTTCTGGCGGTATCCGAGCCAGTTCCCCATCCAGAATGGTCGGGAGCCCGAGACAGAGATGACGTGAGACGGACTATGCGATCTTGAGAAGAATAGTCCGCCCTATTGGCATTACTAGATATCAATCTCCGGAAGTACTCGAAGCGCCGAGGTGGGCGAAAATGCATATCTGATCTACATGGTGCACCATTCACAGTTTGAACCGAAACGAAGTCCGAGCCTAAATCCTTCGATATTATTGCGATCAACATCATTCAAGACGCCCGCAAGGGGGACATCTCTCCCTCCTTCGTCTACCTCCCAAACGTCCTACTCTCCCATCTACGCCACCCTCTGCAGTATCTCTTTGTCGGCTTCCTCAGCCATGAACCGGTCCCACACAATCCCAGCCCGGTTCTTCTTCGCCGGATTCATCGCCCCTATCGCCCGCAAGGGCTCCTTTTCCCGGTACATCCTCGCGATACTCCGCGCATCCGAGGAAATGAAGCCTGGGACCAAGTTCGCCGCCTCCTCCTCCCTCGCTATGTGTGGGGAAAACGGCTCCGCAAACTCAAAGTCAGTGGCCGCGATACGTCCACCGTCGCCTACAATGAAGTTATCCAGCTTGGGGTCCCCCGTGCAATACCCCCCTCTTCCGTAGCTCTTAGCATTTCTACTGCAGCGCATCCCAGAGCTGACAGTTAGGAACACTATCGCCATAGTAGCCGATATCGAGTCCCCGCTTGCTGGACTTGAAGGCCGTGTCGCTAACCAGACTCTTGAGGCCCAGGTCGTACAGGGTCTTTCCTCGAACGAACTCGAGCAGCAACGCAAGGACCTTTCCCAACTGCGAGTAGACCGTCGCCTCGCCAAAAAGCCGCGGGCAAATGTACCTTACAAGTCCTTTAGATGCTTGTAGTGATGCCGCTCGTTCACGAGGTCCTCGGGTCGGTTTGGATTACGCTCCTTTACTAGGATCGTCTTGGGGAGGAACCGTTGTCGCAGGCACCCCTGCAGCCAGTCAATGAGATACTGCGCAAACAGGGGAGCTAGCCACACAAGCCACAAGCCAGTGAGGCCATGGCTGTGGGACGTGGATACGGTAGACGTGGCCGGGCGTTCCTCATGTACACTGCGGAGGATTGGGACGTCCTTCCACGAAGGTGGACCGTGACCTTGCCTTCATCCATCTCTTTCCATGAGATGTTTGAGTCGTTACCGTGCGGGGTAGTCGCGAGTCCAGGGAGGATTAGTCGGACGCCGGTTGACGCTGTTTGGAGAACGAGCTGAAGCCGTGATATCGTAAAAATGGACACCGGCGGGATCGGACAAGAAAAAAAAGGATCGAGCATGTCTCGGGCACCCATGGTAGACCATGGCGGTCACACGACCCCTCTGATTTACAAGCACAGGGTGCAAACTTCATCGCCGTTTGCCAACGGGCCACTGCATAACAAAATGGCCGGCTTACATGTGCCGCCCCAAAGGCTGGCAGTCTTACACCTTGGATCAACGACAATCTTGTTCCTCTCAAAACCAGGATATTACACAGGATGTTCGTCTTCGACAAGCTTGGGGTGATCGAGATCGTCGCATTTCTAACGCCAGTACGTAAACGTACATAGAAATTCTCAATTGGGCCCTCGCAGTATTTTTACAGTATTCCTCGTGATGTCACCTACATAAGCGTTGATTGCCGGGATATCTGACACTCATACCCGGTGCTATGCTGAGATGGAGATGAGGCGGGCTTGGGTATAGAGTCAACTATTCATTACTTACCACCACAGAACTAGATTAGTGAAGCGCTTGAGAAAAGGCGAAGCGCGGGAAGCTGCCTTTTCTACCGAGTAGTTTAGCTAACTTCTTCCCATCCTACATATAGCGCATCTATGTGCGTCCATGACGATCAAGTTCACTCCGTTAAGGAGTATTGGGGGGATTACATAATTAAGTCCGCGGCCGTAAGCGGCTTTAAGACAATCTCGGTCGCCGCTATATCCTCCTAACGCCCGGCAACTCGCATAAACGTCATCTTATATCCGCGCCTCCGATCTGCAGACGAGCCAACTACAACCGCCACTATGGAACGACAACCCCACCGGCGCCGAAGGCCCGCGCGGTCGTGTCTCGGATGCAGGCGCCGGAAGATAAAGTGCGACAGAGGCAGCCCCTGCGCGCATTGTGTCGCGGCCGGGATCCAGTGCGTTTTCCGGGTGCACAGGGATGATCCCGCGGTCGAGGACTCAGCGCAAGGGGGTAGTCTGCGGGATCCGATTCAGGACACACCTGCGGCTACACCTTTACGACCGAATAATCCACAAATCGTTAGCACAAATGTGCCCATCGCGGGGCTCAGTGACCATCCGCCTCGGCTAGCAGCGGTACCTACTCCGGCGTCGTCCGGAGATCGAAGACCGCCGTTGGTTCGGGAAATACCGTCACCTAGACGGAATGTCAGCGACCCAAACCTCGGCGGTCCTCGTCAACCGACACATGGTCCCTGCCCCCAGGCTGCCGATCCCACTCCTAGGCGGCCCGAGTCTTACCAAGATATGCTCATGTCCCTGCCCCACTTGGAAGGCGCGCCAGGAATACCGGAAAAAGGGCAGACCGTGAGGTCGGGTCATTGGGGTGGAATATCCCCGGAGGTAATACAAATCGCCGGCCCGCGTTTAGCCTTCGTTTCTTCGCTGACACGCTCGCAAGTTCACTACTATAACGGCCCTCTATTTGGAAGCAATCGGACACCGGAAGGAAGGTTTCTCCCAAGACTCTGACACCAAGGTCGTGGTCGCCGAAATCGGCAGTCTCCTCCAGGAATGTAAGAGCGTAGCCCGGGGCATGAAGGTAGGGCGACCGAGCAGATGCCTCTCGGGCCCCTTTTTCGGTCTCGAGCCACCGTCTCGAGAGGTGGCTGATAAAATGGCGACCACGTACTTCAACTCATTCGAGTCCACGCACCGGATACTCCACGAACCCACATTTTGGACCGAATACAATAAATACTGGGACGAACCCCACAACATCACGATGGGTCGACAGCTGAAACTCCTCCTCGCCATTGCGATAGGATCCGGTCTAAGTGAAGCCGATGCGGCTCTTCGCAGTTTGGCCCACTATTGGGTGTACGCAGCCCAGGCGTGGCTGTCCGGTCCATTGGAGAAGGACCGGATGAATATCGTGGGATTACAGGTCCATTGCCTCACAATATTAGCCCGGCAGGTCCTCTCCATCGGTGCGGACTTGGCGTGGATCTCCATGGGGCAGCTCCTCCACTGCGGCATGCAGCTGGGTCTGCACAGGGACCCGAAATATTCTCCATCCATGTCCGTGATGCAGGGTGAGCTTCGGAGAAGACTCTGGGCCACGATCCTGGAGTTCTACGTGCAGTCGTCTCTAGATGCGGCCATGGCACCTAGGATATCTCTCGATGAGTTCGATACCCTGGCTCCTTCGAACATTAATGACGACGAAATGAACGAGTCAACAGCGGTGTTCGAGTCTCATCCAAGAACGACCTTTACCTCAACATCCATACAACTTATGCTGCTCGATTCACTGTCAACCCGCCTCCAAATAGTCCAGGCTCTAAACAGCCTGCGTTCTGAACTGACGTACCCCGACGCACTAACCCTGAGCTCCCGAATAACCGACGCGTGCCGGGCGCACGCCACCCTCCCAACAACCAGCGAAGAGCCGCGCGTCACGCCATTCCGACGGAACCTGCTCGACTACCTAGTCCGCCGGTTCCTACTTCCACTACATAGTCTCTTCGCTACCAAGGCGCGAACGGACCCCTCATTCCACTACTCGCTCAAAGCGAGCCTGGACGCTGCTATAACTCTCACGTCACCTGAGCCCGATGAAGCGTTCGAGCGTCTTACTACCATCGGAGGGGGGCCGTTTAGGGAAGGCTTCAGATGCGCCGGGACAACCATCTGCGTGGAACTCCTCGCACACACAGACGCGCAGAAGTTGGACGGTACGCTTCACCGGGATTCCCAGTACAGGGATCTCCTGAAGCAAAAACTACAGGACCTATTGTCTTTCTCGGTCAAACGGGTCCGAGCAGGAGAGACGAATATCAAGACACACGTTTTCTTGAGTATGGTTCTGGCTCAGGTCGAGGCGGTGGAAGACGGATCGGCAGTCGAGGCAGCGATTGCAAAGAGTGGGAAGGATAGCTTGGTATTTTGTCATGATTTGCTGCTGACACTGGCGAGCAAGAGCGCCACTCTCACTCCTGATGGTGTGGGGCCCACGCCGAACTTTGATAGCGGGCAAGAGGACTACTGGTGGGACTCTGACGTGCAGCTTTTATTCGGTGCGGAGTTTACATAGTGTATGATAGAGAGATGCTTGGGGGGTCAACATATTACAGCAACACACAGGAATAGCCGCCAAACCATGGCTTGCAACTGGCGCTATGGCTGGAATGATAGCGCAACTGTGATTTATTAACGTGTGTTGGCAGTCGTCACCTTTATAATCGCCTCGTTTGAAGTCTTTAGACTCCATTTTCTTTGCTCTTACGGCCGAGAAAGACGCCGCGGCCGTAACGGAGATAACGCTTCGCAGCACCAAACATCTGGAACTCTGAGACCATTAAACATCTTCCGAACCCCTATGATGTCCGCTCTCACTTCAAACTAATGATTTTACACCCCGTTTTGTCATTCCCGGAATTTCCAGCCATTTATCGAGTGTTCGTCCAGGGTTTCCTTTCTCCCGGACGCAGGAGCATCCGCACAACCGACTCTCAAGCAGAAAGACCGCCATGCCACGCCTCAAGGTCCTCATAAACGGCGCAGGCATAGCCGGCAACGCCCTCGCCTTCTGGCTCTCGAAGCAAGGCCACGCCGTCACAGTCCTCGAGCACCACCCCTCCCTCCGCACCAGCGGGCTGCAAATAGATATCCGCGGCCACGGCGTCGAGGTCCTGAAGCGGATGGGTCTCGAGGATGCCCTTCGCGCGAAGGCGGCGCCGGAGCAGGGCGTGGAGATTGTGGATAAGTCGGGGAGGCGGCGGGCGTTCTTCCCGGCGAATAGGAGTGGGAAGGGGGTGCAGGCTTTCACGACGGAGCATGAGATCATGAGGGGGGACTTGTGTCGTATATTGTACGATGCGACGAAGGACCGAGTCGACTACAAGTTTGGGACGTCGGTGGAGAATCTTGAGCAGGATGATGGCGGCGTTGAGGCTCGGTTGACGAATGGTACGACGGGGCGGTTCGACCTTGTCGTCGGCGCAGACGGGCAGTGGTCCCGCACGCGCAAGATTCTGTTTGGACCTGCCAACTCCGACGCATTTCACCCGCTCGACGGTCTCTACGTCGGGCACTGCACCGTCTCGAAGCCGATCCAGGATAACGAAGAGTACATCGCAACCTGCTACATCGCGCCCGGAAACCGCGGCGTCATGACCCGGCGACACAGCCCGCACGAGATCCAAGCATACCTAGGCTACAGAACCGATTCAGAACACATCATGAACGCGCACCGGGGCGGCATTGAGAAGGAGAAGGAGGCGGTCGCCGAGGTTCTCGAAGGCGCGGGCTGGCGGACAGAGGAGCTCGTCGAGGCGATGAAGGGCTCGGAGGACTTCTACCTCGAGCGCATGGGTCTCGTGAAGCTTCCATCCTGGAGCTCGGGCCGTGTTGCTCTTCTTGGAGACGCGGCGTATTGTCCGTCGGCCATGACGGCGATGGGCACCACCAGCGCCGTTGTTGGCGCATATGTCCTAGCCGGTGAAGTTGGGAAGCATCTTGGGACGGGGGATGCCGCCCGAGAGAAGGATACCCGGGAGGGGGTTGCGGCTGCGTTAGCGGGTTACGAGGAAAGCTTCCGGCCGTTCATGGACCAGGTGCAGAAGGGGGTTTCGGAGGGCGGCGGGTTCCAGATGCCGTCCACGCCCTTTACGATTTCGATGTTCCATGTTCTCGCCGGACTAGTTGCCTTCCTAAAGTTGAACGTGATTGGGGAGTGGCTGCTCAAAGAGAACGTCAAGTGGGACCTGCCGGAGTATGAAGAGATGATCGGGGGCTAGGTTTCTGGATTTGTGCATTACCATGTATCGTTAACACTCGAATACTCCACTCTAAGCTTTTAGATAGGCCTACCGATTAATAGGTCCACTGACGCGCTATCCTCGCCTTTAGATGTTGAGAAAGCGGCCCCGGATCCAATTTCCTCGGCATAAGGTAAACGCGATTCAATATTGCCGCGAGCCTGATAACTCCGCCCGATAGGTGTCGCCCACTTGTTACATGGCTATCCGGCACTCCACCCGCCCGGTGCTCCGAACGAGGTCCGAATATCCCGCCGTGGACGGGCTTTTTGGCCCTAGCCCGCTGTCGACTGGGCGGGCTTTTCGGCCGTACCCCGCTCCCGACCCTGCGGGCTCGAATAGCCGGCCTTTAAGTCCCGCTTTCATAAGCGCATGCGCCTCATGCGGAGGACGTGGCGGCAGGAGCTGTGGAATAACGAAAGTGAAGCACTTTCGGAACACACCGGTCTATTATATGACGTGACATGGGTAGAGATACATAGGGTTGGCACGGACTTGAAGACGCGTTTTCGCGGTTTTGTCATTCCTCACGCAAACATGCGAGCGCGGGTAAAAAGGACCGAACGAGCTGTGGATTAGTCTATAAGAAAGCGCGATGATCCCAACAAAAGAATACAGAGCTCCAGATTATCAATCTCCGGAAGTTCGGAGTTAAACAAGTGGGTCTCGCTATAGGGGCCAACACGCTGACCTACGGCTTATTAACCCACTTAGCGGCATATGACGCATTCCCGCAGACAAGCCGAGACGCGCGCTATTATCCCCGAAACCCACTTTCCGAACAAAACGCCTTTCCCGGTTCGAGCCGAAATCACCCACGCCACCCAATATGGACCCAACGAAATGGAGGATATCAAAGGCGTGCGAGGAGTGCCGGCTCCGCAAGCTCCGGTGCAGCGGCGAGGACCCCTGCCGGCGGTGCTCCTTCCGGAACCTGACGTGCGTCTACCGGCAAAAGGCCCGGAACCGGCCGGCCCGGAAGCAGGCGGCACCGGCGGCGTCGGCGGCGTCCAGCGTCGCACCCTCCGAAGACGCGCCCTCCGGACCCGCGACGGCGGCCGGCAGCTCCCGGGGCGACAGCCCCAGCATCCACGTGCACAGCGTCGCGGCGACGCACCACGCCTCGCCGTCGTGCTTCCTGGAGCTGTACTACGGCCCGTCGTCCAACTTTTCCATGCTGCACTCCATCTACCACCAGATCGAGGGAACGAGGCCAGGCCCGCGGCCGGACCAGGACACGGAGGAGATTGGGCCGGGGCTGGACCTGTTTAACAACCGGCGTTTGTTCTTTGGGGATTTGGTGGATATTAACAAGCAGCCGGGGCAGTCGGATGATAACTCGGCGCTGCTGCTCGATCACGCGAGGTGCAAGCGGTATCTGGAGAGATACCTGGTGACGTACTGGAATGTTCTTCCCGCGCTGCCAAAGGATACTTTTCGGAAGCGGCTTGACCGGCTCTGGGACTCCCCGAGCATCTTCTCGTTCGACTCACCGGAGAACATCATCCTTGCGCTCGCCATGGCGCTCGGGGCGTGCACCCTGCATGAGGAGAACACCGCCGAGCTTTTGTTCCAAAAGGCGAAGCAGGGCGCCGCGAAACTGGACGAGCTGGTCAACGTCCACACTGTGCAAGTCTCGGTGATGATGATGAGTCTCCTCCCCCTGAACTGACCTCCCGATCCCGACCTCGCTAATAGGGACATACGCCCATTATCAGGCGGAGAACGCGCGCCCCAACGCGGCGTACCTATACATGGGCACGGCCGTCCGGAAAGCCGTCGCCGCGGGACTGCACAAGAGCATGAGCTCGGGCGGCTCGCACGGCCAGGAGGACAACCGCGAGCGGCAGACGACCTTTTGGAGCCTCTACATGTGGGAGACGTTAGTCTAGTCCGACAGTCCCCAGAAAACCCCGATGCTAACTCACTTCTGTGCAGCTGGATAAGTCTTAGCCTCGGCCGGCCAAGCTTCGTGCCGGAACCGTCGGCGAACATCCCGGCCCCGGACCACAACAGCCTGCTGCACTCGCTAGTGGCCCTGTCCAAGCTCATGGCCAAGTGCGCCTACCGCATCTTCGGCCCCCGCCACGAGTCCCTCCTCCCGGTGTGGAACGCAGCCAACGAGATCCGGCGGGACCTCCTCGCGTTCGCCGACCAGCAGCGCACGGACATGGACCTCAACCTAGTGGGCGACCCCAAGCCGGGGGAGCAGGGTGTCTGGCAGATCATGGTTTCTACGAGTGAGTATCGCGTCCTCCGCCGCGGCATGACCTAGACCTAAGGGTTCATAGTGTACCACCACACTCTCCACTTGACGTTCGCGCCTTGCCTCGTGCTCCGCGCCAAGCTCAGGCAGGAAGCCACCGCCCCGGAGGCTCTGCCGCCGTGGCTGGATACCGCGTGCGAATACGCCCTCGACGCGGCCCGGCGCCTAGTAGGCTTTCTAGCGCGCTCGTGCGAGCAGAACATCCTCTGTCGGGTGCGATCGGCCCCCCTTTCCCCCCAAAATTTGCCTTGTTCCAGCGGTGGCTAATCTAATATTAGGAAATTAAATACCACGCCTTCTTCATAGAGGGAGCCTGCTACGCCTTGGCCTTCGATATGCTTCAAGACCGCAGATCATGCGACAGGAGCCTCCCGTGGGTGAGGCAAGGCCTCAACTGCCTCAAGTATGTCCTGGGCGGCGGAAGCTCCACCGTGTGGCAGGTCTCGACCCAGGTCCTGGCGATTGGGCGCATGATCGAAGCGGCGGCTCAGAAATTCGAGCTCGATCCCTCCTTGGTGACGACCCTGCCGACTTACCCCGGGATAGATGACGGAACGGGCGGGAATAGGCAGGTGGATTCCGGATCGGTCCCGCTGCTCCCGCCTATGCACGTGGGGTCTGGTGAGCACGGGGCCCTGGCGGTTGAGCCGCCGGCCATGCCGGTGGGACAAAACGGGATGCCCATGGACTTTGACTGGAGTTTTGACTTCTCGGAGATGGACATGGAGGCTTTCCTCTCGATAGATCTGACTCGGGACTTTAACCTGAACATGTAAGAATATACCAAGAGGATGTACCAAGAGGATGGGTTACAAAATGGCGTTGTAAGACGTAGCGGGATTTGGCGAACCATCGCCGTGGGACAGCAAGAGACGCGTCGGGCGTGTGGGTCCGGTACCCAGCATTCTGGAAGGGGAAAAAACTGATTTGGGATTGTGGGGCGCACCGCAGATCCCGGAGTTAGCAGCTCGCTTTATTATTCGGGCGGCACTTGCTTTATTATTCGGGCGGCACTTGCGGATATACGGCAATACGGAAGCCCGGATACTCGGCGCTCCACAACGAGGTCCGCTACACGGGGGGAAGATCTTATATATACGCGGTGCTCCTTAGTGGGAAACAATTGCCGCAGTGAAGATTGTGTGGTGCTTAACCGTATCCCAAAGCTATAGTGACTCGAGCCTGGTGTGCTGAAACGACGCCTTTCTGCCATCATGTTCGGTTCCGAAGCGACCCTGGGGGGCACCCCCAAGGCTCAGGATGCGGTTTCCACGCAATCTCAGGACGTGGGAGACACCCAGGAGATCCAGTTCAGCTCCGCGAGCGAGACGGACATTGAAGCTCAGGACCCTCACGCGGATCCCCGGGCGGCTTACTTGACGCCTAAGCGGCTGACGCTCACGTTCAAGAACCTGACCGTTAGGGTTCCGCCGACGGGAGAGGCCTTGGGAGAGACGCTGTGGTCAAGGGTTGACCCGACTCAGATAGTCACTTTCTTCCGAAACCGGAGGGCACCGGCTGAGAGGGTAAGACGGTTAGACACTCCAGCGCTCAGGGGCTCCGCTAACATATTATCCAAACCGCAGGCGATTCTAAACGACGTTAGCGGCCAGGTTAAGTCTGGAGAAATGGTATGTAATTTTTCTCTTCCTACTGTGTTAACCCGTTCCTAACTGGGGTACTTAGTTGCTGGTTCTTGGCCGACCCGGCGCAGGTTGCACCTCGCTCCTCCGCGCACTCGCCAACGACAGAGCCTCGTTCAAGGAGGTGCACGGCGAGACGTGGTATGCCGGCATGAGCCACGACGAGGCGAAGAAGTACCGCCAACAAATCGTCTTCAACGCCGAAGGTAGGCCGAAACATCCCCGGCAGATCCTCCCCCTGAGCCCCTGAGCATCCATCGCTGACGGAACCAGACGACATCCACTTCCCAACTCTGTCCGTCGAGCAGACGCTAAATTTCGCCCTGCGCAACAAGGTGCCGCGCGAACAGCCTGGAAAGGAGGCATCGCCGGGGAACTTTGTCGATGACATGGGGACCGGCATCCTTGGCGACCTGGGGATCTCGCATACGCGGCAGACGCGTGTCGGGAACGAGTTCATCCGCGGCGTGTCGGGCGGCGAGAGGAAGCGTGTGTCCCTCGCCGAAGTCATGGCCACCCAGGTAAGACACCACCCTTAACTCCCCCTTTTGCCGAGGTGCGCCTCGCTAACACCCAAAAGAGCTCGATGCAGTTCTGGGACCAGCCAACGCGCGGCCTCGACTCAAAGACGGCCCTCGAGTTCGCCAACACCCTCCGCCGAGGCGCGGACCACGCCGGCAAGACTGTCGTGGCAACCATGTACCAAGCCGGCAACGGTATCTTCGACACCTTCGACAAGGTCCTCGTCCTGGCCGAGGGTCGCGTGATCTACTACGGCCCCCGCGCGACGGCACGCTCCTACTTTGAGAAGCTGGGATTCGTGTGTCCCAAGGGCGCTAATGTCGCTGACTTTTTGACGTCCATGACTGTTGAGACGGAGAGGGTGGTTGTTCCGGGGATGGAGGAGAAGGTGCCGCGGTCTGCGGAGGATTTTGAGAGGGTGCTCAAAGAGGGTGAGATGTATCAGCGGATGATGAGCACGATGACCGATCCGAGAACCTTGCAGAGCGAGACGGAGACGCTTAAAGATGTGGTTCAGCAAGAGCAGACGCAGACGATGGGCCAGCAGAGCATCTTCACCGTCGGCCTCGCAAGGCAAATCTACAATTGCATAATCCGGTAAGACCCCTCGCATCCCCCCATTCAACGTTCCTCCTAACATTCTTTGGCGCAGCCAATTCCATATCATGATGGGTGACAAGCTGTCCCTCCTGATCAAGGTGGCCTCGGCAATCATCCAGGCCCTCGTCTGCGGCAGCCTCTTCTACAACCTCCCGGGGACCAGTGAATCCATCTTCACGCGGCCGGGCGTCCTCTTCTTCCCCCTCCTCTACTACCTCCTCGAGTCCATGTCCGAGACCACCGGGTCCTTCGCGGGCAGGCCTATCCTGGCGCGGCATAAGGCCTTTGCGCTCTACCGGCCCACGGCGTTTTGCATCGCCAACGCGGTGACGGACATTCCCATGGTCCTGATCCAGGTTACCTGCTTCACGATTATACTCTACTTCATGTCGGCGCTGCAGATGGACGCGGGAAAGTTCTTCACGCACTGGATCATCATCAACGCCAACACAATCTGCTCCGTGCAGATGTTCAGGATGGTCGGCGCGCTGTTCAACAACTTTGGCACGGCGTCGCAGATCTCAGGACTCCTGTCGACCGTCCTCTTCGTATACGGCGGTAAGGATAATCCGTCCCCCAAATATCTCCGTCGCCCTTTTCTGACAACAGTGTTTTGCAGGATACCTGATCCCCTTCTACAAGATGCACGTCTGGTTCCGCTGGATCTTCTACCTCAACCCGGGGGCCTACGCCTTCGAGTCCATCATGGCCAACGAGTTCAGCGGTCTGGAGCTGGACTGCGTGGAGCCGCAGTACGTGCCGTTCGGGCCGGAGTACGACGGGGTCTCCCAGGCCAACAGGGCCTGCACCGTCATCGGGTCCGACTCGGGGGCTATTGACGGCGAGGAATTCGTGTACCTCCAGTACAACTACACCACTGGGCACATCTGGCGCGGCTTCGGCGTGATAGTCGGGTTTTGGATCTTCTTCATCGCTGCCACGGCGTTGGCGTTTGAGCTCCGGAAGGGCGGGTCGGGCTCCGCCACTCTGCTGTATAAGCGGTCGCTGCGCGGAAATAGGGCTGCATCTGCCGAGAAGGAATCCGGGAAGATCCAGACGAGCGAAAAGTCGGCTCCCCCGAGTTCCCAGCCGGTAAAGCAGTCAATTTTCACCTGGCATGATCTGGACTACTACGTCAGGCACGAGGGCCAGGACAAGCAGCTTCTCAACAAGGTCTTTGGCTTCGTTAGGCCGGGGAACCTCGTTGCCCTGATGGGATGCTCCGGTGCCGGAAAGACCACGTACGTTGTGCTCACTACTTTCCTGGTCACCCAATCATCTCAATGACATTTGCTAACCCGCTACAGGCTCATGGACGTGCTGGCACAGCGCAAGGACTTTGGCGAGATTTACGGATCAATTCTCATCGACGGGAAGCCCCAAGGCATCAGCTTCCAGCGTACAACGGGATACTGCGAGCAGATGGACATCCACGAGGCCACGGCCACCGTTAAGGAAGCGCTCGTCTTCTCGGCTACTCTTCGCCGGCCGCACGACGTTCCGAAAGAAGAGAAGCTCGCTTACGTGGACCACATTATGGAACTCTTGGAGCTTGAGGACATTGCTGACGCGTTGATTGGAGGTATGTCACCTTGGCCACATCTACCTGGAAACTTGGTGAGCTAACTTTGTCGAAGTCCCGGGGACAGGGCTCAGCGTCGAGCAGCGCAAGCGTGTTACCCTCGGCGTGGAGCTGGTGGCGAAGCCGACCCTCCTCTTCCTGGACGAGCCGACGTCTGGTCTCGACGGACAATCAGCCTATAACACCATTCGTTTCGTGCGGAGACTCGTCGACGGTGGGCAGACAGTTCTTGTTCGTCTCTTTCTACATGCCCTTGCCTTCTCGTCGATTGCTAACGTTGTTACTAGTGCACGATCCACCAGCCATCCGCCGTGCTCTTTGAAGCCTTCGACTCCCTCCTTCTTCTCGCAAAAGGGGGCAAAATGGCGTATTTCGGCGATAGTAAGCGGAGTTCCAAACCCTCATTCTATCAGTACGACACTAACACATCTCCGCAGCCGGAAAGGACTCCGCCAAGGTGCTAGACTATTTCTCCAAAAATGGCGCGCCCTGTCCCGCCGACGTGAACCCCGCCGAGCACATCGTCGAGGTCATCCAGGGCAACACCAAGACGCCGATCGACTGGGTAGACGTCTGGAGCAACTCCCCCGAGCGCGAGGAGGCGCTCAGTGAGCTCCATCAGCTTGTTTCTCAGGCCGCGTCCGAGAGCCCCGACGAGGACGAGAGCAAGGAGTACGCCACTCCGAAGTGGACTCAGTTCGTGGTTGTGCTCCACCGGATGATGGTTCAGCTCTGGCGCTCGCCGGTAAGCTCCCCACAGCCAATAGGCATTTTCCACGATACCCGGAACCGCGCTGACATTCTTTTCCCCTCACACAGGACTACGTCTGGAACAAGATCAACCTGCACATCTTCGCGGCCCTCTTCGGCGGCTTCACATTCTGGAAGATCGGCAACAGCTCCTTCGACCTGCAGCTCCGCCTCTTCGCCGTCTTCAACTTTGTCTTTGTGGCGCCGGGTTGCATCAACCAGATGCAGCCGTTCTTCCTCCGCAACCGCGACCTGTTTGAGACCCGAGAGAAAAAGGTAAGTCACGGAGGGATGAGTTGGGCACCTGAGGTTGCAGGGATGGATGATGCTGACGTGCTGGATTTCTAGTCCAAGACTTACCACTGGCTCGCGTTCATCGGCGCGCAGGCTGCGTGCGAGATCCCGTATCTGATCATCTGTGCTGTAAGTACCTCGGCGAACCGACGTCACGAAACCGTAGAGCTCCCCAGAGCCATACATGCTAACCGTGTGCCGAACAGACGGTCTACTTCGGCTGCTGGTACTTCACCGCCGGATTCCCTGTCGAAGCCCGGATCTCCGGCCACATCTACCTCCAGATGATCTGTAAGTCCCGTCCCCTTCACCTCCGCCACAACGCACGTCGACGACTAACACGTCTCTCTAGTCTACGAGCTCCTCTACACCTCCATCGGCCAGGCCATCGCCGCCTACGCCCCCAACGAGTACTTCGCCGCAATCATGAACCCGCTCCTCATCGGCGCGGGCCTCATCTCCTTCTGCGGCGTCGTCGTCCCCTACGACGCCATGCAGCCCTTCTGGCGCTACTGGCTCTACTACCTCGACCCCTTCCACTACCTCGTCGGCGGCCTCCTCGGCACCGTCATCTGGGACGTCGACGTCAAATGCAACGCCGAGGAGCTCACGAGCTTCGATCCGCCGAGCGGCCAGACGTGCGGGGCGTACATGGCTGACTTCCTGGGCTCGAACGCCGGGTACGTGGAGGATCCGAGTGCGACGTCGAACTGCCTCTACTGCCCCTACGATACGGGCGCGGATTACGCTCGGACTTTCAACCTCAAGGAGGAGTACTACGCTTGGAGAGATGTAAGCTCCCCAACTCGCCCCACCCCATTCCGCGAGTCTAGCGCAGTTAGCTAACAGGATATAGACCGGTATTACGGCGCTATTCTGCCTGTCCTCGTACGCACTCGTCTTCCTGATGATGAAGCTGCGAAGCAAGAAGACGAAGAGCTCTAAGAGCGAATGAGAAGAATCCTTGAACGGCCGTTCGCTTACGACACGGCCTGGTCAGTTCTTGGAAATAGTTGAGAAAGAGAGAGACGGAAGTGATTCGGCAACGAATTGGAGACCGAGGAAAAGACGGAGGAGGTGGTGAACTTTGGCACTTGTTGCTAACGCAATCTCCATAATACCCACATAGACGGGGGTTGCGACGGTAGAAAGTTTGGGCTCGGTACGGAATCCTAACAACCAAGATAGATATAGACGGGATTCCTTGATTTTCTGGAGTTACTTTTGTTTTACAACAAGGATACATAAATACAGCAAATTGTCGATTCGAAGGAGAGTTCCCTAGATACCATTAGAGGCCACTCATCGAATCGCGGAAGACTATCCAATAGCGCATAATATACCTTGCCCTGGATGGTATGCGCAGAATCGGTTCGGATATGTTTATCAGCGCATCACTTTTGGTGTAGTGGAATATTGATAGTATTTCTATCTACAGAAGATACCTACTTGCCAACCTCGGATCTAATGTGGACTATAGAAGTGTCCGCTCGACACTATAGAGATTACAATCAACTGATGATCGGCGGTTTACCTCTCCTCCCCTTGGCCCTTACTGGGTTTCATGCCCTGCCCGGCCACAACGCTTGACTTTGCTGTGGTGTGGGGATATAACATGAATGATCGAGCTTAGCATCGCAGTCACTTGGCCCACCACCTGTTACACTTAGCTGTGTGAGCGGTCGGAAGGGCGTTGTGGAGGGGAGTAGGGATCCTAATGAGAGTCTTGGGTCGACCCTCGGTAGAATAACGTGGGGATTGTTGGGTCTTAACCGTTTTAGTCTCCACCTCACTAGGATGTCGACCCCAAAGAGAGGGGACCATGGCTAGCGAACACGCGCTAGATAGTCTCTTCCCTTAAGGATAGACGTCCGGGAAAGCGTATCTGAGGCCGATTTCGAGCCACATGTGGTTTATAGAATGCTATACATCCGCACCGGAACCGTGCTGGTGTTCGGATTTGTACGTCATAATATCCTGCATAACATATTTCCAATATCAAGACCATATCCGAAGATTAGAACATTACGTCACCTACATTGTAGGTTACCTGTCGCATGTTTCGGGACTAGTTTAAGCTTAGGCGTGGATTTATCCACAGGTGATGGTATAGAAAAAGGTAGATATGATTACAATCGGATCGATCTCTAAGAAGCAACTCTTTCTAAGGAAACCCAGCATTCATCTATGCCGCCTAAGCACCCAAACGCCGACCACGGTGGTCAGATCCACCAAAATAAAAACCACAATTGATACAAGAAGATGACTAGAAAACTGAGCGCAGTCATCAGCCACAGCAACCCCGCTCGAAGCCCAACCCTAAGCCTTGGCCTTCACCTTGGGCCAGAGAACCTCGGGGCAACTATCATGCTCCTCAACCCACCCCTTAATCTTATCCACGTCCCACCCCGCCATGTTCCCCTTGCCCGGGGCCGGCGCCCCCACCTTCATCGACTCCCCAAACGCACACACCCCGTCCCCGAACGAGAACTGGAAGCACTTGGCGTCCGCCTCGCACGCCCTCCGGCAGTGCTCGAAGCTAAGGTGCGCCTCCCGCTGCTCCTCGGTCGTCTTCTTGTCCTCGGCGACGACCTTCTTCTTCTTCTTCTTCGCGGGGTTGCCGGCTGCGTCGGTGGTGTTGAGGTAGAGGCGGTCGAAGGAGAGGTTGTCCCAGTCCTCGCGGCGGGGGGCGAGGCGCGGGGCGAAGAATGCGTCGTGGATGGTGCGGAGGAGCATCGGGGTCGGGGTGCTGGAGTCGGGGAGGGACGCGTAGTAGGCCGTCTCGTACTCGAAGAAGGAGGAGAGCTCTTCGGTCGAGAGGTGGTGCATTGTTACGACGGGGTGGCACCAGTGCGTTGGGCCGAAGGGGAGGGTAAAGGGCTTCTCGCCGTTGATGGTGGGCCACTGTCGGTGTTAGGCTGCGGTCGGAACGGGGACTCGGCAGAGGGCTTGTGGACAAGTAGACTTACCACGTTGCGGACGTCAATGTCGGCAACCTCCTTCGCCGCTTTAGAGAACATGTAGTCTCCGCAGCACGTCTCCTTGACCCGCACATCGTACTTATTCCCGACGCCAGGATTCCTCCCCACGACGGCCTCCATCGCCGCGCGGGACAGCACGTACCCGCTCCCCCCATGCGAGAACGGGAACCCGCTAACATACGCCACGCTCCCGAGATAAACCTCCTTGTTCGGGTCCATCGTCCCCAGCCATTCAACCAGCGTATTCCACAACACGTACGTGTCCGCATCAACAAAGATGTACCAGTCCTTCCCCGGCATCATCTTATACGCCTTCTCCGCCATGTGGATATTCTTGTACTTGTCAAGATTCCACCCCGACTTGGCGCGGTCGTGCCCCGCCGTACACGGCCCGACATCAACTTCGCACCCCTTCTGGTCGCGGTAAAGGTCGAAGTCGGCGTTGCCCTCCATCGCCTCGGGGAGGACCTCGTCCAGCGAGTCGTGGATCGGCACGCCGGCGACGGTCTGCGCCTTGTCGGAGAAGATGCGGAAGTCGGAGACGCAGCGGAGGACGGTGAGGAGCTGCGTCGGGATGCGAGCGTAGGCCTCCGTCGCGCCCGTCTTCATTACGACGCCGATGTTGCTGGTGTCCGGGTGGTGCGCGCACAGCGGGTCGTCGCGGGCCTTGTCGTTGGCGCCGGGCGAGGGTTTCGACGCCCCGTAAGGGGCATGAAGCGGGCCGGGGTAGTCATCGTGGCCTGGAGGAAGCGGGCGGAGGTGGTACGGCGCGTCGACGGAGAAGGCGTTCCACAGGATGACTAGGAGCACGAGGGAGCCGACGGAGAGGAGGATGATGGCGCGGCGGGACTGCGGGACGGCGGGCAGCACGGGGAGCGGGCTGTAGCCCTTCTTCATGAGATGCATGGCACGCGGTCCCCCCGGGGGTCGTACCGGGAATAGGGTTCGAGGTGTCTGAAAGAGGATCCGAGGATATCTCACCTCATAGCTTTGTATGAGGCCGCGAGGAGGGGAACTGGCAGTACGAGCGTGGTGACACCGGCGACGTCGTCACTTGACCAAAAGCCCACAGCGAAAGAGGGTATTAATCGCGTGACTAGAATCAAGAGAACCAAGGGACACAGCAGAGCAAGTCTCAAAGTGGGCGACGCCTCCGAATTAGTATGCCTCCCCCCGGCACGATCGGCGGGACCCGCAAGCCGCAACGTCGTCGCACAACGCCAACGCTAGCGGACCGGAACGGTCTCTGAAACTCTGCCCGATGGGGAAGGCATGGCGCCGTGGCTTTGATAGGAGGGGGGCATGCAAGTCGTACCAGGACCTCGTGCTGAGAGTGGGAAACGGCCGTTTGTGGGCGGCGCATTGGGCGCGCTGGGGTTCTGAATAGGGAAGGGAGTGAAAAGCGGGCCGCTTGGCCATCCCATTCGCGAGCCCCGGTTACTCGTACCATACAGCTCCGGCCCACGGCCCACGGGAACTTCCCCCAATGATGTTCCGGGTCTATGATCTGCAGACCGGCTCCGCGGCACCTGGACCGCGACATGGTGTCTCACAGTAATACCGGACGAACGCGGTGCCACCGTTGGCAAAGAAGGAACTCCTCGCATGACAGCATTCGGGAGAAACCTGTCTGGGCCACAGAGGCCTGTGAGTCTGAGTCCCGGTACGCCGGAAGAGTCGGCATGAGGTGGGAATACGAGGTGCGGGTACCCGTGGCGCACCCGGCGCGCCGTAAAAAGCTTGTTTCCCACCAGACGCCTGAACGCAGATGTTGCTTTTGCGGGCCGCCTTCTCAGGTCCCACGTCAGCCAGTGGGAAAAAAGTGTCTGACGCGGTAAATCTGGGGGCTCCGGAGTGGCCTCCCACCGCCGGACCTGCAGAGGCCAAGGACGCCTCTTTTAGGGCGGCCAATGTCATTGCAATGACTCTCTATTCTCGAGCGCCTCCCGGAACTCGGAGCAGCGCTTGTTTTCCAGCCAAACTAGCACCGTGGCCTCCAGCTTCCGACCATGGCGGCCGGCGGACCAACGCCCGTTTCCTCGTCCACAAACTCTCGCATCTCGTCGGAACTGTAAAAGCATCGAGCTTTGCCCAATCCGGTATGCGAGCCCCACCTGCCGGTGCCAATATTCCGGGGGCGGGCCCACACCTCGGAAGCTGCCTTTGTACCCTGTCGCTGCCCCACGTGCACCAGCTCGTGGGATCCCGCTGCTTTCCCACGCGGCGACCCCCATCTCCCCTTGGCCCAATGAGCTGGCACTTCCAGCCCAGGTGGTCGTGCCTCTATCCTGTTGCGGGACATGATGGCACCGTCATCCGCCCCTTTTCGCATTAAAGCAACGAGTCCGTTTCCGTGTCTAACGGCGTCTGCCGGGTCTCCGTTTCCTGGCAACGTCATGCAAAGGCGCAGGTACGAGGCAATGGAACCATGAGACGCATTTGACTTGCGTATTGATACAGGGGTACGGACAACCCATCTCAGCCAGACCCATCTCGAATCCTCTACTTTAGTAAGTCCCCTAAACATCCACCGCAAACGCTACGTAGCTGCCCAACGCCACCAAACCCAAGCCACCAAACCTCCCTATCCCCTCCAAAGCTCAACCCCGCTCCTCACAACCCCCACCACCGCCCCCGTCTGCACCGCCTCCCCACCCCCCGCCGCAACCCGGTGCTCAATCTCCGCCAGCCCCGCCAGCCAGTGCACCATGACCTCGGGCTTCACCTCGAGCCTCCCCAGCTCCTCCGCCAGCGCCGTGACGATGTCCGCGAGCGCGAGCCCGCGCGCCGCCTTGAGCGTGTTGATGGTGTCGAGGCACGTCCTCACGTCCGGGGTCTCGAGGAGCGTGTCGACGATGCGCCGGATGGCGTCCGGGGGCGGGGCGGCGATGCAGTTGTAGATTGTCTCGGTCGTGATGGTCTCGCGGACGATTTCGCTGTCGGGGATCTTGGGGGCGTCCTTGGGCCGGAGGGGCGTGCCTGTTTCGTTTCCGTTAGCATTGTGGACGTCGTCTCGGCTGGGAATTTCGGCACAGCTCACCAGAAGCGTGACACGCCTGCAGAACGTTCAACGCGCGCCGCATGTCCCCCCTGCTCAGCTTCACCAGCGCCTCCGTCGCCTCCTGCTGAATCCTCACCCCCTCCTCCTCAACAACCTTGTCCACCAGCACCCTGATATCCGGCTCCTTCAGCGGACTAAACCTAAACCGCGTGCACCGCGAAAGCAGCGCCGGCGACAGCTTGTGCGCATAGTTGGCAATGATGCAGAACCGCGCGTTGGCAGTGTACTTCTCCATGATCCGCCGCAGCGCCATCTGCGCCGTGTTGGTCATGGCGTCCGCCTCGTCCAGCACGATGAGCTTGTACCCCGCCGCCCCGCCCTTGGCCGCCGCGCCCCCGATGCTGAAGATCTGCTTGGTCGACGCAAACGTCTTGATCTGCTCGCGGACGACGTCGATGCCGCGGTCGTCGGAGGCGTTGAGCTCGAGCACCATCTGCCGCGTGTTCTCGGCACCGTAGATGTGGCGCGCGAGCGCGAGGATCGTCGACGTCTTTCCCGTGCCGGGGGGGCCGTAGAGGAGGAGATGGGGGAGGCGGTTTGTCGAGACAAACTTGTGGAGGGTCGCGAGGATGTCTTGGTGGCCCGAGACGTCGGCGAGGGTCGCGGGGCGGTACTTTTCTACCCTTGGAGGTGTCAGTAGGCGGCGGCGGGAAGGGTGGAGGCGTAGGGTGGTTGAGGAGGAGGTAGGTGTAGGGCTTACCATGGGAGGCTGTCTTCGGCTTCGACGGGGAGGTTCGCGGCGCTGCGCTTGCCCTTGGGCTCGTTGGCCGACGCGATGGGCGGGACGTCGACGTCCATCTCGTCGTGGTCCGACATGGCGGGTGCGGGTCTCGTAAAAATGGGAATATAAGGTCTGGAAATTCGGAATCGGGAGACGAAAGAGTGTGTCGGGTTATCGGGTCGTGGCGTGGTCGCTGGGTCGGAGGGTCGTGGTTCGGAAGGAATTGACGTCGAGCCTGCCTGGCATCTTTCTCGACGCGTCGCGTGGTGGGGGCTGGAGCCCATTTAACTCGGGGTGTTTTGCGCCAATGGGATCAGCGCACGCCGTGTCTCCCGACCCGCTACGGGCGACCGACCCCGCTGGGAGAACATCCACGCGATTGCCAGCGTTGAGCGTACAGTGTGCGCTCCTCCCGACTCCAAATCGCCGACAGTGTCAACCAGTACATAGATGCATGAATTTTCCTTCTTCGGCCAAGATACATGACAATCAATGTCCTGCCGTTGGTCATGCGCCTCAATTGACGACCTATTGCCTTGAACAGACATGGCCCGCCTCTGGCTCGCACAATGGACGAAACAAAGGACCTTGGAAGAGTATCCAAGCGAAACAGCTCTAGATCGACGCCGGGGAACCCCTAGGTAGCCGGGCCCTTTTACACCCACGCGTCTCTCTCTAGATCCTGTCAACTGGTGTTGAGCTAGCCTTTGACCACAAATTATTTGTCAGACAGGCCTCGGGCCCGAGATATGGCGCATGTCTCACCAACAGAGACCTGACTCCCCTCTATTGTCCTTCGCTTAATCGCGCTGTTAGTGCGCGACATATAACACATATACTCTACACCGACTAACTAATTTCCACCCCTTACCTATAGGAAG
The DNA here is from genome assembly GCA_017657125.1 of Scopulariopsis brevicaulis. Classification (NCBI taxonomy): domain Eukaryota; kingdom Fungi; phylum Ascomycota; class Sordariomycetes; order Microascales; family Microascaceae; genus Scopulariopsis; species Scopulariopsis brevicaulis. Next base: position 37,402 of record JAGFNX010000495.1, read on the forward strand.
CCGCCGGCATCAATTCCACGCGAAAGAAAAGCTGGAGTTGGTGGGCAGCCCTCTCGCGGCACAGTCGGTCTGGCAGTATATTCAATACGCGCCGAAGTACTTCTGCCTGATGCCCTCCATCTTCAGCTCATGAGACATGGGCTCCAGGAACCCACCCACCTCGTCTGCCCAGAACATGTTCCTCAGGTTAGCTTGTTTGGCACACGTATACTCCCAATACGGCGGGAACCACCCCGCTGTCTCCCAGTCCACGATACCCACCACCTCGTCCCCTTCGACCAATATATTCAGGCTGCTTAGGTCGCCGTGGGTCAAGACAAGCTCGTTGCCCGACTGCCGATAGAAAGCAAGGAGCTCGGACACCTCGTCAGGTAGGTTCGCGTACTTGACGTCTATATTACTACCGTTGGCAAGGGCCTCGTGGAAGCCACGCGTCGTCTGGAATGGTCCCCAGAGGTGCTTCGATGGCAAGCGACAGTCGTAGAACGGACCGCCGTCGATGCTGCTAACAACCGTCCCCTCGGGAGGGCACACAGAGCGGAGCTCGGTAATCATCCGACGGAGCTGCCCAAGTATCCTTGATTTCGACTCCTCGGTACGGTCCTGCCACCCACGCACCGCCATTGTACCATTGATCCTGCTCATCACGGTGTATGTGCACCCCTTGTGAATGAAGGCGCAGTATACTTTCGGCACTGGGACTAAAGTGTGTTGGGCGATGAATCGCAGGGCGTGGGCCTCGGACAGGCCCTCGTACGGGGCCACCTTAATGCACATGTTGAATACGGACATCAGGCCGGGCGAGGGTTTCCATAGCCGCCGGAGGTACTCCTGGTTCTTCACCTTGACGCAGAGGATGACCAGAAGCCGGATGACGGGCCCCGCGCCGATGGGCTCAGTGCTGGGCCGCATATTCGTGAAACCATCGATAAGTACCCGGTTTGGACCGGAGGTTCAAGGTCGGCCTACAGCCCATCTAGCGATGGCCCGGCATTAGCTGGACCACTTGAGAATGGTCGCATAATCCACCCACTAAGGCGTGATGGGGAGCGATGTGCGTACGGGTTTCTGGAGTATAAGCTTCGTAGCATCTGTGGAGCATCAATCCAGGGCTCCGGAACTATATTAGCTTGGCCGGCTGCATGTCGGAGTTTCGGATATGTGGAGAAGAGAGACCGCGCATTGTGGCCACGGGACGCTGTGGTCAGAAGTTGGGAGTTGCGATGCGTCACGTGATAGTACCTCTCAGGAAATATCTAGTCACATGTACCTTGTACCGCCTCACCGAATGCTGGGCCAAACACGACGCGCAAGAGACCAAGGCCAACGCGGATTGCGCGGACACGCTGAATTTAACACTCTCATAACGGCACCACGATACATCAATGTATCCCTTCCCACAGTTCGGCAAGGGGACAGGGATGTGCCCGAATCGCAAGTGACTGCCGCGCGTCGATAAAAAGCCGTGCTAACTTTATAGTTAAAGTGGAACGAGGGACTCTGCTCTGCTAATCCTACCCATAGGGTGGAAGAACGCCCATGCCATCTGTAGAGGAGGGGACATGTGCCTTTACATTTTGTGTTGAGTCTTGTGTTTGTGATTCCTGGTAATGGGACCTCCGCATCTCGGTGGTCGCTCCTGCATCACGATCCCGGAATCGCTCTTTCCCTTCAAAGGCATCAGGCGGCCGCCCCTCTGGCTCTCCATCATAGGTCACTTTTTTCTCCCTCTCGTCTCGTTCCTGTATTCTCATCTACGCCTTTACGCTCTCGAAGCCGTCGACTCCGAGCGCCAGTCTCCGACATCCCAAGCATCATCCAGCAGTCGTGCTTCTAGAGAATATCCTTTGCAACCTCGGGCCTCCATGAGAAAATCAGAGGGATGCTTAGGCAGTACGCCGGCCCATTTCGAGATGGTGACTTCTCGCTAGCCCCCCAACGCTCCTCGTCCTCGGGCTATCCCTGACAAGCCCGCCAACGAAGGTATCACCAGCGGCCTGGAGCGTCGCCCGTCTGTCTCCAATTGACTTATCTCGGTACTTGTTGGGAGCGAGACCGTATCCGGAAGTCTGAACAACTGAGCACCCAGCTTAGACAGGCTGGTACCCTACCAGGAGTTGAAGGCCCAGTTCGATTCGATAAAGGAATATAGGAACGCGAGATCCAGAGATCAGTCCACACCCGCTTCTCGAGCAGGCAATTCAATGAATTTTAGCATGCTTATGAACCTCGATCACACGTGCGTTGACCGCTACGGGTGCATATCGAACATAGCCAGGAGTTGGGAAATACACTTGTTTTTGAATAAGTGGCGTACTGGGATTTTGGGAGGAACTCGTTTGAGCGCTTTCCCTGAACTATCCGCTCGATTCACATTCATCCGTCATTAAACTGGTGATAAAACAACCCGGCCAGTACCAAAAGTCCAACTCCAGCCTAACCCGCAACCCCCCGCATCCCCCGCAAACGGCACTAGATCTGAAGCACATCCACGTGGCCCTTGATATACTCGCAGCTCTCGCTCCGGAAGTCGTCGTCCAGGAGGACGGCGCGGTTGTTGAAGAACTGGAGCAGCTTCCGCCCCTTGCTCCACTGGGGCCACTCGGGGAACTTGCCCTTTGGCCCTCCCTTGTTCGGGTCTAGGTTGTGGACGAAGTTGATGTAGTAGTGGTGGAAGCTGCGGCTGGCGAAGTTGGGGAGGATGCCGTAGAAGCTGGGGTGGGGTGTTAGTGGCGGAAGAGTACGGTTGGGTGTGGTGATGGTTCTTACACTTGGATTAGGTCGCTGGCGTGGAATGTTCCCATTACTGGCGTTCCGTAGTTATACGATGATAGGTATGACTGTTCCCCTGTTAGTCGTTGTGTTCAGGGCGAATGGCCGCAGAATCAGAACTCACCCAGCTTGGAACATCAGGCTTAACCTCGGAGGCCATCTCCAAAAACACGCGCCTCGTGAGCGTAAACACGATATCCCCCAACAACGCCGCAAGCCTCTTAAACCCAGGATAGATCTCGTTGAAAACGCTCGTCCGGAACGGACTCCCGTACTTGGCCTGAGACGGGTACGTCTCCACCAGCCCCTTGAGAACCTTCTTCCCTGCCTGTGGGAAGAATATATCAGACAGGTAATCGACGACCTTATCGGTGCTGGTGAGGTTCTTCTGGAAGAGCGCGAACAGGGTCCCTTCGTCCTCTTGGTCGCCGATGATGAAGGGGACGGAGGCGTACTCGCCGCGCATGACGAGCTGGTCGGGCGTCGAGGTGAGGACAACGCCGTCGGGGCGAGGGAGGTAGGATAGCGCGACGGAGTTGTAGGAGAAAATTCCAGGGGCGGAGTTGGTGGCTTGGAGGAGCTTGGTGTAGTCTGCCTCGCGGAGGCACTCGAGGGTGTCCTTTGCGCCCTGGCACCCCGACATCTTGACGACGTTGTCGTACACGGCCTGGCCCTTGGCACAGTCGACTTTTTCGGCGGGGATAACGCTCCCCGAGTTCATGATGGCGCCGCGGAAGAGGTCCTTGTCCTTGTACGTAATGTTCCCGCCGTACAGCGCCATCTGGTCCATGACGGAGATGGCGCCGGCGGACTCGCCCCAGATGGTAACCTTCTCCGGATCACCGCCAAACGCCTCGATGTTATCCGCCACCCACTCGAGCCCCATCCTCTGGTCCAGTAGACCCAGGTTCGCGGCCCCGTCTGCTAGGACCTCCTTTCCGGGGAGGAACCCGAAGCCGCCCACGCGGTAGTTCACCGCTACGAAGATGAAGGGCTGCTTCATGTCGACGCCCGCCTTTAGCAAGCCGGACGCGTCGTACATGCCCGTGCTACCCAGCTGGAAGCCGCCTCCAAAGATCCAGAACAGCACGGGGAGCTTGTCGCCCTCCTTGGTGCCGCTCGGCCTCTGCACGTTGACCGTAAGACAGTCCTCCTGCCCGTTGACGGCCTTGAAGACGGGCAGCGTAAGCGCGTCGCCTAGGAAATCGAGGAAGGGGTTGTCGTTCTCGGTGGTGAGGTACATCTGCGGGCAGCCCGGCGCGATGCCCCGGGCGTCCACGTCGCCGATGTCGCGCTCGAGACGCTTGGGAGGCCGGAGCCGCAGCTTCCCTACGGGGGGCTCGGCGTAGGGGATTGCGTTGAAGGTCTGGACAGAGAAGAGGTCCTTGCCGATGACGTTGGCATAGGGTAGGTTGACGGAGACCTTGAGGGCGCGGTCCTCGAGAGCGGCCGTGGAGGCATCCGCGGCGGGGAGGGGAGCGCGGGCTGGGAGAGGTGCCGGGGGAGGCGAGGAGTCCGCGGCTGGGAGAGCGGAGGCCAGGCCGGCGAGGCCGGTGAGGAGGAGTGCAGCCTTCATGGTGGGCTTGTCTTTGTGCTGCCTTGACGAGGTGACTCCGGGAAGGTGAAGACGAAGCTGGCACTGAAAGGGGTCATACTAGGCTGGGTTCCGCCGGCATATCGGCCATCTTATAGCTCAGGGGTCTGATGAAGATCCGCCGACTCCGTCTCCGTGGCTTGCGAGTCCCCCACCCCCACAATCCGGAAGAGATACACACACCCAAAGCCTGGTCCCTTTCACTTTTAGTGCAGGTTCAGCTTTAGCTGCATGGCGCCTTGGCAAGACCCGGTCCATTCCCGTCCGGAGGAACGGACGTCCCGCGTCTCCTATTCTATTGACAAGCGTCATCACACAAGCCAGCCTGCGAGACACACTTGGAATATGTGGTCCAACACACTCCATCAGGCCGCCTCCTCCAAATCCCCTCTCTCTCGAGGCCAATGAATTTTCAGTTTCGGAATCGTCCAGTACTTCCGTTCCATGACGTCCACTTAGGGAGGGAAAATAATGTCGGCACCTCGCAACCCCCCCCCCCTCCCCCCCCCCGGCGAACGGGAAAGAAGGATCCACATGACTCCCCGTAGTCCCCAGATCGTCCCAAAGCCGCCCGTCTTGGCCGCGCTAAGCCAACGCAGGGACGGAGCCACCTGCCCAGTTAGTATCGGCCCCCGGCAAGCCGGCAACCGGCAGTAGTCCGAATCCGGTATTTAACTGACGTTGATCGAGAAGTTTAGTGGGCTGTGGAGATTGGTCCCCTGGCACGTCGCATTTCGCGTGCCGATCCGGGGTCCGGAATATTGATTTCTGTTCGCCGAACCACACGCTAGCGTCGTGTCCCCCCTCCTCTACGCCCTATCACGCTCAGTGGCTTCGTCAGCTCGGCCCTGCTAGGCGTTAGTAGCGCGCCGCAATGAGTTATATAAGACGTGCCTCGGCTCCGCTCGTGTAAAAACATTCTCTTTCACATGGGCCCTCCTCTCCCCGCCCACTCCACCTCCACCGCTCTCGCCAAGAACACCGCCCCTCTCCGGCCTCCGACGGGCGGTTCTCCGCCCCATGGAAGACCATTCACCTGCGCTCACGTACTAATATCGGTATCCCTGCCTATAGCATACCCCGATCACGGGGACACCTCGAGGAAAAACACGGGATGACAAGTGCCGCAATACGACCTTCCCCGGACCTTCTGCCGGAGAAGCTCCCGCTTCGGGGTTATATCCGCGGTGGTCGGGGCGCGCCCCCGCAGTGGGAAGGCCTAGAAGAGCGGAGGCGGAGGCGGAAATCGCCATTGTGCCGCTCCCCGTGGGGAAAGCCCCAGCTAGCGGAGTTTTCGGGACTTTTGGCATGAGAGTCCGTGCTCTTTGCTCATTTTGATCGGCGAGTGAACCGTGAGCCGTCTTTTGGGGGTTGTTATAGCTCATTGTTGTTATACCGTAAGCCGCAGCTGTCAAAAGACGACCCGTCATTGCCTTGGCGTTAGATGTGGCTTCGGATTGGTAAGGGCGGTGAAAGGAAAGAGACGGGGGGGGAACTCGCCGGCTGGTCTGTTCCCATGCGTTCCCATCCAAAACTTGCACACACGTCATACGGGGGTTGCTTGACGCGACGAAGCAGCAGGCCGCCACATGAAGACTGTAGAACAGATGGGCCGTATTTCACCGCCCCAACCTCGCCATGAGATGAGCGGATAATTTGCGGGTTTTGTGCAAGAAGCGTCCTGGCAAAGCCCAGGTGCTGCATGTCTAGCAGAGTCGGAGCCCTGATAACCGTGATTTCTGTCCATCCCGGTTAAATCAGCGGGAACGTCAAATGCCGTCACTTGGCAAAGAGAATGACTGATAGATGATTGGGAAGATGGCTGATGGCATCGCCTTATCTCAGTGAAGTTCCCCGTTACGACAGACCGAGCCCTCATTGACATCCTGTTCCCTTCCTAGCTGCCCGACCGATAGTAAGATCGTGGAAAGCCGCCTTTCGTTGGTTTTCGGAGACAGAAACTTAATTGACTGTCGAATGTAGCAAAACTATGGACAGAGGCCTATGTACACTGGTTGCCAATGTCAAGCTGCCAGGGATCGAGGATCCGCGTCCGCCCCCTCCCGTTACTTCAAACATCGGCTCTCCATTGTATCCCACTTCCACAAGACACGAAGATTTAGTTGTTTGGTTTGTATGGCTGGAACATGTACAGAGCGCAGCCTGCTTTAATCCAGCCGCCCGTTCCCCCGTTGTCACCTTGAAGCGAGTTAGCCACACCCACCCTCGAAACCCCTTTCTCTGCCCCAAAAACCAGGAGGGAAGCGACTCACATTTCTTGTAGTTGTTCAAGATCAAGTTCTCGCAGCTAGTCAGGCCTTCCGGGTCCCCGATGGTAACCGGCTCATCGTCCTCCCCGCAATTTCTATAATCCCACTTCACCGCAAAAGAATACCACGCGTCCAGGTGGCCGAGGGGCCGCGGGTCGCCCTTCTTGCCCTCGCCGTCAGGGGGATAAGCCACAACCTTTTCAAACTCACCTTCCTTGACGATATGGTTCCCGTGACTTTCGCAAAACATTTTCGCGCCTAGCTCGACTTTGTCGCCGTCCACTGACCCGTGGTCGCCATACACGTTCCGTCTGTGGCAATCGTGCGTGGGCTCCGGGGGCCGTTCGGGCGCAGGGGCGGTGCGCCGGGGTGGGTCTGACTGGCTGTCTAGCTCCTGGACGGTCACGGTGTATTGGCCGCAGAGCACATCGTACGTGGTCTCTGTGACCATGACATTCTGCTGGGCGCCAGCGTGGCCACCTATCATCCCCAGGGTTGTTAGTAACTGATTATTTTGCAGAGGTAAACACGGATATTCACATGGAGCATCTGAGCTGATACATGACCTCGTTACATGGGCGAGTCCACAGGAGAACTAAGGGGTCGAGGTCTGGCTTACAAGGACTGTTGGAGACGCTGAGCAACGCATCCTTGCACTTCTTGGGACATGCGCCTCCGCCCTCGGTAGGCTCCCACTTCAGCTCGATGATGTATCCGTCATACATATCCGGCTTTACCGGGGGGCTGCGGGGCCGGTGGCCCCTCGGAAGCCATCGAGGCTCCAAGCTGTCCCTCTTAGTCTTAGTCGGGACCTGATTTCCTTCGCTGTCAACGATCCAAGTGAGGCCCTTGCCCAGGTCCTTATCTGCCTCCTCGCAAAATTTGTCGTAGACGCCGTTGCGGAAGAGGGACTCGGGGAACTCGGATATGTTGTCTTTTAGGTCGCACTCCGGGTGAAGCTCCGTGCTGACTGAATTGAAGATTTCTTCGATAATCGTCCACTCGTCCCAAAGCGGCTGGCTCCTAGTCTCACCCTTCCACACACAAGGGCAGCCCTTGTATTTACCCTTCAGTTTTGGCATTGTGTTAGTTTCATGTGTTGCTTTTTGGCATCTCATTGTCCGAGGTCAGCGTGGCTGCGGCAGGTGGAGACTCACAACTGTGCACTTGGGACTCTCATCCTCCTTCTTGCCGATACATGCGGTAGAGCCGCAGGGCGCCTGAATCTCATCCTTTCTTGCGCAGCCCTTCTCTTCGTCATCATCCCCCTTGGGATTGGGCTTTGAAATGACCTCTGGCTTCCCGATGCCAAACTTCCACGCCATGGGTTTAACGCTGTCCCCGTCCTCCAAGACCCCGTTGAAGGATACCGCGGTGATAACCACGGATCCAAAGACACCAACGGCCAGAGGCGAGGCCTCGGCCAGTTCGGGGATAACTCCGAGACTTTGTAGGGCGCCCTCGACAAGGTCGGCCCCGCCAAAGGTGAGCGTCTCGCCCGCGGCCTCTAGCTCCGCGGCGTATCCCTCCCCGCCGACGGCCTCGGCGAGCTCGTAGGAGAGCCCCTCAATCTGCTCCATTAGCTCAGAGTCCCGGGACATTTCCTCCGCGAACTGAAAGGTGCGTCGCCGCGTGCAGGCGGACACATTCTGCCTGCGGCGTTTGAGGGGACATGCGGGGAGGCCTTCAGCGATGGCCTCGAGTCTGTCGTGGACCCATTGGCTGAGGGCTATCTCAACGCTCCCATCTTCTACTGCCGTCACTTGGAACCCTTTCTTGGGGATGGTGGTTGAACTTGGCTGCCCAGGAGCGATGGTAGCGGTGCCGGAAAACCACTCATTAACGCCGATCCACTGTGAAGGAGGTACCAAGGTTGTCGTCAGGAGATGTTTGAATCCTAGGCGATGGGTAGGAATAGCACACACCTTTGTTGACTTGTCAACTACTGTGAGGTATTGGGTATCAACGCCAATCGGCGCGGCCCTGTGACTACGTCAGCACAAAGCTCCCAATCCTGCGTGGAACATGGGCGTTATATACGAGACTGGAGGTAGGTCAACTGGGTTAATGCCAATTTGGCCAGTGGCAGTGGGTACAATCGCCCCATTCTGGGGCCCGGGGTGTTCTTCGGTGATGGATGTGGGAGTAGGGTGTTCATCCTGGGCTTCTGGGGCTGGCGTGGGACCTGGCATCACTTCTGATTGAGCCAAGGCCAATGGCCAGAGAGAAATGAATAAATAAAGGTGATAATGAGGCTGCATATTGGAGGAGATACGTGGAGTAAAATGTGTAAGTGTCTGGTGAAGAAGGGAATAAAAGAAGCTGACGAAATGTGGTTTACTGGAATATATAGGCGGTCTTCAACTGACCACGGATGTCTCGTTAGCACTAGTGGGAGGCTATTGGAGGGAAAGACGATGTGTATGTTTTATGAGTTTTGTTCCAACCGCCGGACCAGCCGATAGTGATAAGAATAGAATCACAAAAACTCATGTTGGTGGCCATCTTACTAGAACCAACGCCGAAAACGTTTCTGTACCGATACATAGACAGAATTAGCATCACCAAAAGACCCGTGGATACGAAGTCCTATGGGGGCCATCACTCCCGCGGCCAACACCGGGAAGAATCCGGCGTTGAGCGCATCGACAGAAATAGAATCATGATGGTAGTTGTAAGTGAAAATTCCTACGGGCCCAGTACAGGGTCACTTCCACTGCCACGGTATCCATAGAAACAGCAATACCATGCAATGCTGTTGTTGGAATAGAGTCTTGTGGGGGCCAGCGCTTAGAACCATACATTTTGAGCATAGCGACAGAAACAGGATCCCAAAAGTTCACCTTGCTACTCTGTGTTGGATCCCATCAAAGCGGTAGTGGCGATCATATATCCGTACCATGTGGCCTGTATAATTAGTACGGAAGCGCGCGTGCCGCCTCGATCTCGCGATTGCATCTCATGTGCATAGTCGCCCCCAACGCGCTTTGGGGTCCGTGTTGGACGAATCTCCTAGCGCCAACGTACTTAATGCTGGTAGGGAGGGACATCATGGTGTGAGGATAGATGCATATGCTGCAGGTTGGCGGGGATTGGCGTCCTTCAATTGTTAGCACAACCAACACGAGGTAAAGTGGGCTGTGTCGGGGGCCTTCCACTTCCGGGTTGCAGCCCCCATGCGGGGGGGTACTTTAGACTACAGTATCGGCTCGGAAGCGCGTGGGACGCACCTGTCTTGGCGGCCCGGGCCGCATCTGAAACAATCCTTGCCCCCAGAGTCTACCCCATCGACAAACTAACATGGCCCCCGATGTAATAACTTAGTCGATGGGTCATATCATGGACCAATCAACAGGATGCGGACACTACACACCACTTGGCTAACCTGCAACTGTTGTATGTATGTTGGCGCCCCCGACACGCCGTTAGGTCTAAAATAATCATGGTGAATATCGGCTAGCACCAACGACATGATAGCCCGGGAGACCAGCGTCTCCAATTCCTCGATAATGTCGGCGTATAACCCTTTACATCAAGGACTTGTCTAGTATTAATACGTCAACCCTCCCTCTCAGATGGGACTAGTATTCAAGTTAACAACGCGTTTCCATCTGCACTACTCGCTTTGGATCACTGCAGACCTTCTTACCTCGTTTCTTGCCGCCACACTCTTCATTATGCGCCCTCAGGAGATCATCGTCTTCATCCTATCCCTTCTTTTTGCCCCTGTCGCTGGCGAAGGGCGGATTGCCATTGATAGGCATTCATGCAGTGAGTGTCTCTGGAGTCCGATCCGCGGACTGAAACCCCCTGACTGACCTGGGATATTAGCGGATGACGACGTATTCCCCCACGTTCGAAGTGCACTTAATACCGCCATGAGATGGGCCCGCGAAACTGCGGACGAGCTGGACCATCCAATATCGGAGATGGACTCTAGGATAGTAGAGAAAGCACGATGGTTGCTCGGTCACGATGACAGTCAAATTGAAATAGGAAGGATTCCCATGCAAAGTAAGATGACTCCAATGCTATTGGGGAGCCGCAAAAGGCTAACACCTTCCAGACGCCTTTTCAAGAATCGGCACCCTTGAACTAGTGGACGTAGACGTTTACGCCGATGAGTGGAAGCAGACGCAGTCGAAGGGAGATATCACCATCGTGTGCAACGGAGATTATCTCGAGCACGTGCCGTCGGGGGACTTTCCTGATTTCCCGTACCGGAACGTTCTTCGAGACGAGTGGGTGAGGGACGATGACGTTGAGGTCAGAATCAAGAAAGGAAAGGATCAAAAGACGTTGATGCTCACGACGTTGCCGAGTATCGATTATCCTAATCCGAGCGAAAACGAGAAAAACAAGGCGGATATCATCTTGATCCACCCCGCCACCATCAAGGCCCAGAAGAAGGGCGGGTGGTCGCGCCTCACCGAAGAGAGAGTTCAGAAGGCGGTCAACCCCGACTTCCTCCAGAGTCTTCAAAACAAGGCGCAAGGCTTTGGTGATAAGTTTCTCAATATTCTCAAAATTGACGACAGAACGCATTTTGCGCCTGTGCAGTTACTTGACACGTTCGAAAGTACCATGCTTCACGAGGTATGCGCTACGTACTGCGTCCCCGACTCTCCGATTATACCAGCTGCTGACGCTTCCTATGTAGTTAACCCATACACGCCAAGGTCATGGCTCTCGTGATTTGCCAGAGGGCGCCTGCTACGGGTGGGTGAATGCTGTAGAGTGCAAGAACTACAATAACGCTGGTATGTGAATCAGCTGAACGGGACCCTGAAGCGCTCTGCTAACTTGTCTCCTTCTAGATAATCTCATGTGGCTTGCACTCTCCTTTCAACTCATCCGACATCATGGGTACGACGTGACGGAGGAAGGAAAGCTCAAGAGGATTTAAGCACTAAAACGGAATTGGTCTGGAATTTGAGCACATGGGGCCAGTAGTGGAATCAGTGTTTGAAGCTTCGTCATATACCGGCCACGACACCACGAAATGGGTCACCCTGTGGGATAATGGACGCTGGTAGACTTCAATTATTATGTTATATGTTTGAATTGACCACCGGATGACCTACTGCGGTAGAATCCTGGATTTCCACTTTGAGAAATCTATACTTGGAGACAGGTACTCGCGAAGCGACCGCCGACGACGATACCCGCCGACAGCACCGCCATGGCGAGCGACCTGGTATAATGAGTTGAGCCCATACCTGGGGGCGAAAGTAATATGCGGCGCGATACTGGGCTCCTGCCAGAGTTCCGTCATGCCCCTCCTAACGGCATACGGAAGGGCGGGGTAGGACGAATGGTAGTACCACCACCAGTCTTCGTCAAGGGGTATGGAAAGCCGCATGATGGGAAGGAGTCGCGGGTCGATTACGAGCAAGTCTCTAGAAATCACCAGATACTCTCTCGCCTGTGGTGAACAGGCATCTAGCCATACACTCAGGTGGCGGAGGTTGTCCAGTTCTGCGAGGTAATCCCTGAGGGATATCCAAGCGCCGGCAGTGCAGTGCCAGGGGAGCTCCGGCGGGATATCATCATAGCCTCCAGGGCCGGGGCCGGCGCTGATTTGCAGGGAGAGCTGCAGGGACTTTATTTCGGACGATATGGCGGGCTTCCGGATGCTAAGGAAGTCTAGTGCCGTCTCCATGCGATGGAAGGTGAAGGTGAGGTGCTCGTAGAGAGGCTTCCGGCAATCCACGTACCTAATATGCGGCGCGTGAGTGGATATAGGGGCCATAACATGATGGAGGATTCGCCGTCCGAGAACTTACATGCGCTTGCAGCAAAGAAGCAAGGCCAGGAATGGAGTGGGGACAGGCGGGCCCTTGGCGGCGGCGGCGGCGGCCTCCTCGCACCGCCAGTGGTTCACCCACGACGACAGGAGACGGCGCGACCAGATGGGGTCGTCCAAAAATGTCCCGCGAATTGGAAAAGTCCTCCACAACTCCACCTGTCGCTCATCCTCCGCATCGTGATCAGTGATGCAACTCGTGTGCGTGTAGCATCCGTTCTTGATATAGATATGCCGCGTGAGACCGGCTTCCTCCCACGCCGCGTCGTATATCTGGCGCCTGACCTCGATTGGGAGTCGTAGGAGTGCGGATTCGCGCTGGCTGTTGGCCGTCCGCTCGAATTCGTCTGCGTCCGGGGGTGTGGGCGGCTCCTCGGGCGCCTTTTCGGGGATCGCCTCGGTTAGGGTGTGCCCGGGCAGATAGGACTTGGGGTCCGGCTCTGGCCTGGATCTGACGCGTGACCGTCTAGGGTGCCCGAATCTGATGTCGAGTGGATTGTAGGTGTTTCTGTACTTCATTTTGGTGTTGACGTTTCCTCGAGGAGTGCGATTGCAAAAGATGAAAAGGGTGGATCGGTAAAGTAGGACGGGTGTACCTATATACATATATATATATATACGTATTTATACACGTATATTAGTGTTGGTAGGGGCAATCATGTTGGAACCAACAGCATGATGGTGTGCTCTGATTGGTGCCGTTTTCGCCCCCCAAGAACCCCGCATTCAAAGGATCCCTGGCCACTCCCTCCATCTCTCGGTGTACACGCCCTCAGCCGGTGCGACACCATTTCCTGTCACCAACATAACGTTGCAATACATCTGGTCTAAGAATATTTGGTGGTTTGACCACATATTCCACTGTATTGATGCCAACGAAACTCTTCGATCTTCACTTTCCCCGCGCCCACAATGCAATGCTATTCCTTCCCCCTAGTCAATAGTCCTATGGCGCTTTTTCTTCCGATTCATCTTCAAGTCCTAGACTCCTGGCAAGGCATTCCATTGCTTACCTTTCTTGCGGGCTTAACATACAAGCTCTGGTGTAGAAGTCTAGGACTCCAGGTGAGAATCCCCACCTTGATAGTAACATCCTTCACATCAAATTTTCGGCACAGATACTAACATTGAGCAGGTCGAAACCGCATTTGACCGTCGGCACCGCCAGCCGGCCCCAGGGCTGAAAAGGAGGTGGACACTGGGCATCGACAGGATCAAGGAGCTGTACGACTCCAATGTTCACGGACGCCTCCTCGCGTTTCTATGCTCCGTAGCCAAGGAGTATGAGCCCCATCTTACCATCTCACAGTGCCTGCGCTTCGGGCCTCGCGCGTACCATGTCCTCGACCCAGAAAACGTGGAAGCTGTCCATCGACAAATTTCAAGGGTAACTATAATCTGGCAGTAAAACCTCCTTGTTCAACCTATTTGTCAAGATAGCTAACAGCTGCCGTGATTGATCTCCAACCCCTGTCTTTCAGGCTCACGCTTGACACCGCCACCGCGTTCCTCTTCGGCTCGTCGGCTTACAGCCTGAGGGCAGGCCTTGGCCAGGCAGATCAGAACAGGATATTTTCTGAGAGCCTTAACATTGCCCAGGAGGGACTCGCCAAGCGGTTAAGCCTCGCACCATTCCACTTCGCCTACAACATACCGGCTTTCCAGCAGGCGTGCCGGAATGTCCACCTATTTGTCGAAAACTACACCCTTACAGAGAGTCTGGAAGGATTGGTCGGCCAGGACTTGGAGGAAAAGACAAAGTCAAGCGACAGTGCGTCATTGTTCATCCATCAGGTCGCGGCCAAATCCAGGACACTTCCGGGACTCCAGGATCAACTGCTTAACCTCCTACTAGCGGCCCTGGATACTACGGCTTGCTGCCTGTCCTGGACATTGTAGGTCCTACTACTGATGCCGTTGGTTTCTGAACTCTACCAAGGCAGTGTAGCCGTCTGCTAGTATGCCATTCGCCTGTTATGAACCGCCTTCGTCGCGAGGTCGACTCCATGAGCCCAGCTCGGAGCCAATATAAAATATGTCATTTATAACGTCCGTAGCGCGGGAAAGTACGCTGACCCTTGCCACCATGTAAACCAACCTGTCTCATTCCTCCATCCAGGTCTGCGCCTCTACCCCCCAGTGCCACACAATAACCGCGAAGCCATCCGGGCTACAATACTACCCACGGGAGGCGGCCCACACAGGCGCAGTCCAATTCAAGTCAAGAAGGGAGAGCTGGTGGTATTCTCGCAGTACATTACGTCCAGAAAGAAGGGGTATCGTAACCCAGAGGTTAACTCTTCGTTGTCTACAGACGCGTTGGAACTAGTGTTACAATTCAACTAGCGACGAGGCGAGGTTCCCAAATGCTTCTTCGTCAACGACAGAAGATAAGTCTGATGAACTTGTTATCCTCCGCAGTAATCCACCAACCGAGTCGCTTTTCTCTCGTCCTATGACTCCCCTCAACTACCCGCAGCGACGGGCTTAGGACCCCAGAGTTCCTAAATCTTGCTCCCAATAATGTACCTCTTCCCCGGGTGCTCAGTCCCGGTGAAAATTTCACCACTCCTCTTATCATAGGTCAGATCCTCCGACCCGGGCGGGAACTGCCCGGTAATCTCTGCCGACCCACCGGGCGTCCAGGTGAATATGTCGCCACCCTTGTCCTCGCCGTTACTCCTCGAGATGTAGATGGACCCGTCGACCTGCACGGCGCCCTGCATGCGGGGGATGTTGACACAGTACGCCCACCGCGCCTCCGCAAGTCCGTCGTCGTCCGTCTTCAGCCGCCGGACCGTGTAGTCGAGGTCAAACTGCGCCATGCGGATCGGCGCGTCAGAGCTGGCGGGCTGGTACTCCCCCACGAGGATACTGTCCGGCGTCGTAGTGGGATCCAGCGAGATGTACGAGAAGCGGAACGGGAAGTCGGGCGTCCACTCGTACCACATCACCTGCGGAATCACATACTTGTAACCCTGAGCCGAGTACCCGCCCCCACTCTTCTTCCCGACCCCGTCGCCGCCGTCGACTTGCCAGATGTTGTCCATGTCGAACACCCGGATGCCGTTGGAGGTGTCGACAACCCAGAGCGTGTTGCCGTACCAAACAATGCCGCCCGCATGTATGGGGACCTCGCGGAAGTCGTCCTCCGCGTGGGGATACACAAGCAGGGCGTGGCGGTAGAGGTTGGTCTTGCGGTCGACGAAGGAGATGCGGACGCTCTTGGGGTCGGTCATGTACCAGCTTACGAGGAAGCCGTCTTTGCCCTCGTAGGTGCCGACGTCGAGGGCGTCAGCGGTTGATGACTGGAGGAAAGCTTAGCAGGTACGTTCATTGTGGAATGATTATGAGACGCTTACGATTCCCTGGGGGTACCACTTCTTGGTGTTGACGTCATCGAAGCCGTCGACGCTCTCCCAGGCGAGGCCGCCAACCGAGTGCTCCGTCATCTCATGGTTCCCATCGTCAAAGACATCGGCGACGGTCACGATGCGGTTCTCGGCGGCGAAGATCTTGGCGAGGCTCGCGACGTTGGGGTTGTCGGGCTTCTCGCGGAGGACAAAGTCGGCTCCCTTGCGGGCCTTGTCCTCTGTGTTGCAGTTGTTGGGGTCCTGGGCGAGGACGCCCGTCGAGGAGAGGATCGCGGTCAAGGCAATCAGGAGCTTCATGGTGAGAAGGGCCAAGAATCTTCTGATACCGGCCTTATAGAGTGGCTGTAGCCGTGAGTAAAACTGAGAGATGGATATATATAGTCTATACGTGCCTCGTCACCTCGCGCTGCCCTGTCAGCCGCGGACCGAGTGTTCCTCCGACATCGCCCAGAATAGCCGTCAGCTCCTAAAGCTGCGTCGAAAATTAAGGACGGACCTAAAACCGGCTGTCTCAGGCCATGGGGGTGTGTCTCCCTCGTCCATTGGCCCTCCGGTCCCGACGCCAAGACTCAAAACGCACTGCCAAGACGGGATCGACGCCAGCTTTCCTCATGCAGGTCCGAACATTCCCGCCGCTGGAGAGTTCTTCTCTGACCCCGCTCTTAGAATCGAGATATCTCTGCAGTGATGCTATAAATAGCTACCACCCGTCAAGGATAGCCTGTACATACGACAGGGTTAAAGCTAACAGATCCCAGCGACGGCGGCCTCCGGCGATGGACGCGGACGCAGTCGGTCGTTACTGGCTAGGATTTCGGGTTCAGAGATGTCAGCACCACAGGTACTCGCTGCGGGTTTTCCCGCAACGGAAGTAGTGTTGTGATGTGGAGGTGGCCAACGGTCTCTCGGCATAGTGTTAACCGAGATGATCCCAAAGACAATCATCGGACTCAGGGGATCATCAGAAGTTATGCACCCTTGTCTGCCGCGAATCGGCCGGCTGTCTGCGGAGGGACATTCATGGATAGGGGGCTATCTATGCCAATATATGATGGCAATGATATATCCCAGAAACCGTAACTTGATTCGCGGGTGTAGGTCACAATGACAGCATGCCAAACAGTCTTTCTCCTCGCTGCCCGTCGCTATTATCAGACGCCCGCCAAGGCACGTGCCCTTCCCAAGTCATCGACAAGTATTACAAAGGCCTTGAAAATAAACTACGTGGGTCTCCGAGGGCCTGCAGTTAATATGGTTGGGTGAATTACCCGTCCGGAGTGGCGACTTGCAGAGCGTTACACGGCATGGGGGAAATGCTTGTTTACGTCTCAGGATCGGCCCGCCAGCCCAGTCACCCCGTGGCATTCCAATGATAGGTGCCACGCGGGCCGCCGTCTCGGCGTAAACTTGACGTATGCCACACCGCGTTTCTATAAGAACTCCCATTTTGAGATCTGCCGCGCGAGGGTCATGCTGACGGCCGAAACCCCCAAACATAGACCAATATGAATAAGTCTTTTGGGATTGCGGACCACTCCGACAATGTGTCCGGGCGGTTTCAATCCGATTCGTTTTCCACCTTGAGCGAGGGCCCTGGCATGGGTATGCAAGCCGTACCCGCGGGGGCATGAACCCCGTATGAGTCGAGCAAGCGTTCGCGTTGCTCGGTCCTCGAGTGGGCTTAAATATATCGTGCCCAGGGCCGCTCGCCGCAACGGATATTCAGCCATGAATTATTATTCGCGCTCATGCGTTCGGCCATTCGGGACCAGGAACACATATTCCGGTTCCCAGCGAACACCCGACTGCATAAAAAAGACAACAAGCGACTGCCGCCACGGCCGACGAACTGGCTGCCCTCAAGGGCGCCAGGGGCGTTCCTGCGCGCCCTAGCGAGAATAATCCCGACGCCGACGTATCGGAGCACGTCCTTTTCGAGGTTTGCAGCAAGATTGGACGTCAATGCGCGTGTTGCCCGCCCACATCCTGCTAATATCCGCGGCGTCTACTATAGACTAGTAAGCTAACATCGTCGGTGACAGTCGGCGGCATCCACACGGTCATCAAGACTAAGGTCCCCGTGACGACGCGTGAGTGCGGTGATCGCTACACGCGCTCCTCAGACGTTCCCTCTACGGCATCCAGACGCACGACACACCGCCACTCGCAACGCACAACATCGCCAACCGGCGCGACGACCCAATCGTAAACCACCTCCAGCGCGCGTGGCTCAAGAACCGCAAGGAGGAAAAGGTAAAGGTCGTCTTCCACCCGCACTTCCTCTGCCCCTCGAGCTCCGTCTTCCCCGTCGACTACGACGAGTTCGTCCGGGGCATGCACCTCGGCGTCAATCCCAGCAGCTATGAGCCCCCGGGGTACACTCCCGCCGTGTGCCTCGTACGCGGCGTCCCCGCCGTGACGAGCAACGTCTCCGGCTTCGGGAACCACATGGAGGGGCTCCTCCAAGGCGTCAACTCCGAGGAACACGGCCTCTATCTCGTGGACCGGCGCACCCGGTCGTTCGACGAGGCGGTGGCGCAGACGGCGGAGTACATGCACGGGTTCTGCATGACGAATCAGCGAGAGGTCGCGCAGCGAAACAGGGCCGACAGGCTCGGCGAGTTCCTCGACTGGGAGGAGTTGCATGGGGAGTACGGGCGAGCCAGGAGAATGGCGCTGTGGAGGAGGTACGGAAGTGATGGGGGTGGGTGGAAGAGGGAGGAGGCGCCGAAGAGGCTGCCGCAGGTAAGGCGGCGGAGTGAGCTGAGTCTTTCTTTCGCGCCCACGCTTGTCGTGGAGTAGGTCTGGGATTTCGGTTGTCACGGCCTGTTTATGAATGACTATGATTAGCGAATACCAGAATGAGCAGGGAGTCAAGCGTCGAACTGCAACAGGGTCAAAAGTGCGGAATGAGTATCGTGGAGTGAGTGAGCGCAAGGGGCGCGTAGTAGGCAAGACACCCCAGGCCATCCCCCGTCATGAAGCTCCCAGAAGCACAAATCCCTTGAAAGCCTGTATTCCCCCCGAGCCAATGCGTTATTCGCAAGCATCAATCATTAGCGTAAATCCATAGCACCGTCCCAGTCCCGGGGTCTGCCAACCCTCTCCCACCCAAACATGAAGAAATTTAAGATCAGAAACATATGATAACCGTCCTTTCTAGTCCTCTTGAAGCGCCGTACGCCGTTGCTTCGATGTCAAAGCGTCCCCATTCCGTCGTCATGAATGAGTCCCTCTAATATGCCTGGGAGCCTGGACCTCTAATACCACTGCTGAACAGAACACCGAGCGGAATATTAGGTTGGGACGGGAACGGCGGTTCCCGACCCCGTGCTCAGCCTCCTCTTCTTCCCGTTCTTAAAGGGCGGGCTCTCGTCGTATGTCCCGCTGACGCAGGGGATATCCGAGTCCCTCTGGCGTTTGCCGTGCGCAGGCGCAGGTTCGACGCCATGAGCCTTCTCGGCACATCCTTCGCTCGCAGAAGAGTGTTCTTCAGCCGCCGCTCCGTTCGTAGGGGACGCCTCCTCTGGTTTCGGTGTCCCCTCGTCGGAATCCCCAGCATCGGTCGTCTCTTCAGACTCCGTACCGTTCTCCACCACGCCGACGCCCTCTTCTGGGGCGGGGGTCCACCTCTCCGTATCAGGCGTCATCCTCCCCTCATCATCCTCTTCCTTATCCTCAAACTTCCACGCCGGATTTTCCCGGAAGACAGGGCCAACGACCTCTTCCCCTAGCGCAGCCCCCAACCTCTCCCTCAATCCCCGCCTCGGTCTCTCCGCAACCTTCGTAACCTCAACCTTCAATCCCGGCAACCTTCCGCCCTCCTGCGGGAACGCATTCATGGGAAAGTGGAACCGCCGCAGGTAATCCGCGCTGAAGGTCGCCTTGTACAGGAGGAAGTGGTCCGCGAGGTCATGCACCAGCAGTCTAACCGTCACATCCCTGAAGTCAGGCGAGACCTCCATCTTGGGGGGCACTGTCCCCGGGAACCGGTAAAGCTGGTGCTGCGGGGGGTACACGTGCTCCTGCGCCATGGTGAGCAGGATGCCCACAAACCGCGGGTCCCGCTCCGGATCCTGCGGGATCAGCTGCCTCTCCTGCATCGCACACAGCCTCGCGACGGGCTCGTTCCGCACGCCCGTGGGCCCCAACGGGACGCGCATGTGGCGCATGCGGAACCCCCTCAACCACTCGCGGCCCACGTACGCGAGCATCGGCTTCCCGCACCGAGGCGGCGCCTTGCCTATCGTCTCCTCCTCCTCGTCGCCGGAGAACACATCGAGCGTCGACGCGGTGGCGAATGACTGGTCCGCGTCCGACTCCTTCGGGTAGGGCCACCGCCAGAGGCACTCGACGCGCATGGCGTACCGGTACAGCCTCGAATCAAACCACAGAATCAGCTCGGCAAAGGGGTCGGCCCTTAGCGAGAGGATGTTGCTGCGGGGGAAGATGCGGGGGAGGACGTCGGAGATGGGCGCCTCGTTGCGCGTGCTGGGGAGAAACATCCTGCTCATGCTGGCGTGCACGGGGTCCCGCGCGTCGAGGTACTCCGACATGGCGGACGTGGAGAGAGGGGCGGTGGTTATGGTGGGCTGTGGGGCCCAGATGACGCCGAGGAGCCGGTTGTGCTCCTCGACCCAGCCCATGGGCCGGACGAAGAGGCGGCTCCGCGGGTTCGCGACGATGAAGTTGTAGAGCGAGCCCTTTTCGGGCACGATGTGACGACGGGGGGGAGGACGTCTACGGGGGG
Organism: Scopulariopsis brevicaulis; assembly: GCA_017657125.1. Lineage (NCBI taxonomy): Eukaryota > Fungi > Ascomycota > Sordariomycetes > Microascales > Microascaceae > Scopulariopsis > Scopulariopsis brevicaulis. The sequence goes on from JAGFNX010000495.1 coordinate 57,968, forward strand.
TTGTGTGGGGCGCAGACGAGCCGCCCGTGGCGGCGATGACGGTCTCAGAGTAGTTTACCCTTGTCGACGAATCCTTCCCCGCGTTGGAGTTTGTGCGGATGGCGCCTGATGTCGCGCACGGCTTGATGATAAAGGTGGCGTGCGGTGAAATTTTGGCGAAGGCGCTTCCCGTGTACGAGGCACCCTGTTCCGTCGTAGTCGCGATGGGGGCAGGTGAGTTCGCGCTCGCGTGAGCTTTTTCGTTCGTGCTCTTGTCCTCATCATTCTTGTGCGCACCGTTCAAAGGGCCAAAGATAAACTGCCTCGACTGTGCCTGCGAAAGATCCCAAATCTTTAATATATCGCTCTTCAAATGTGTGTCATCCCCAATAGACCCCTTCTCGGCCATCTTCTTCGAGCAGACAGCCGGGGCGTGCACAGCAGGCTTGTCCACAGCCGTCTCGCCCCGCATATCGTCGTCGGGGGCGGAGGTCATCGTAACGAGGTTCCGCAGCTGGTCGAATATGTTGTGGCCGCGAAGCATCGACCTAAAACAGAGCATTTCCCACCGGTCAGCGAAGTCACTCTCTCGTCGTCGCGGGGTGGAGAACAAAACTAGGCGCGGGGCGGCAACGGGTGTCAAACAAACAGTGATGAGGTCAGACTTGCTGCGCTGGCAACAAAGGGTAGGGTATGGCTGGGACGCCACGGCAGATCGGCTGACGACTCAAGGTTCGGCGCCTGAAGTCTAATGGAATAGAGTGCAGGAAATGGTTCCTTACTCGAGCGCCGGCATTTTCGGCCAGGAAGTGGCTTGGCGAGGCGTGTCTCCGCAGATCTTCGGTCGAGAAGATGACGTGGAGGTGTCGTGGAGCGACGCGGAGAAGATTCCACGCGCTTCCCTTGTTTTGTGCTCTGCTGCCTTGCTTTGTCTGACAGAGATTGAAAGAAGGCGGCTGTTTCGCGTTGTTGTTTTTTGTGCGCCAGGCCGATCGACGTCAGGGGAACGACAAAAGGTCTCAGAACGCCCGTATCGAGCAGAATGGTGGCTGAACGCAAGGGATACGCGTAGCGGCCGGGAATGTGGCTGGATTCTAGAATACGCTTCCCTTGATGCAGCGTATCGCGATCGAGGCCGTGTTGTATTTATGCAGTGGGCGACAGGGCGGAAAGCGCGACGGGACCTCGCGCGACCTGCTCACGAAGTCAGCTGCTCGCCCCTCTTGTGGGGCAGTCTGCCAGGCATCACCGGCCAGTAAGCGTGGTGGTGCGTGAATGGCAGGCGCGTCAGCCTAAATGGGGCGGTGGGGCTGCGTCATCTGCGACAGGCACGGGCAAGAAAGGATAAGGTACGAAGGTACCATTCTGCTTATCTTATCAGGCCTCAACGGGACATCTGTTACTAATCAGTCACAGTCACGTGTATACCCACCCTAGCCGCGACGGTGGCTGACGGCCGTGGCTGGCGCGACCAGGTGCCCCACTACCCAGCTCGACTTCGCTCCGCATCGTCATCACCTCTCGGGGACGACAGCTTCCCAACACCCCAGCGTCGCCCACCTCATCCAACAACGCCCGCGCCTTCGCTCCAGGCGAAGCGAACTACCTCCAAGATGCCGGTATCATACCCTCCCGTCCCTCCGCTCTATCCCGCTCGCAATGCCTCTTCTGTCCAGAGCTTCCCCGCAGCTAACCCCCCTTACCTCCAGGCCTACAACTCCGTCTTCAACTCGGACCCCAACGTCCCCCGCCTAGTGGGCAACTTCCCCCTCCTCCCCCTCCGCACCAAGACCCGGGGCCCCGCCTACGCCCTGCCCCCCGCCCCCGCCGACCTCCCCGCCGCTGAGTCGCCCGACCCGGACAGCGAGTCCTACGACATTCTCGATGAGGTGCTCGCGCTGTTCCGGGCGAACACCTTCTTCCGCAACTTTGAGATCCAGGGGTCTGCGGACAGGTTGCTCATGTACGGCATCTGGTTCGTGAGCGACTGCCTGGGGAAGATTAAGCCAGGGGCTTCGGCCAGGGACGCGCAGAAGGAGGTTATGAACTTGGCGCTGGATGTGAACTTTGCGCTTCCGGGCGACCCGGGCTGGCCCTTGAACCAGGTATGTCGTGGCTTTGCTTATCCTTCTCTGGACCAATTCCCTCTTTCTAGCTATCATGAGCTCTATACTGACAAGAATCGCCATCTAGATGTACGAGCCCCCTCGCGATCGCCAAGACGCGGAGCTCCTCCGCCAGTACATGTCCCAGGTCCGCCAGGAGCTCGCCGTGCGGTTACTCGCGCGGGTATACGAGGAGGGCGGCGACGGGCGGCCGAGCAAGTGGTGGCTGAGCTTCACCAAGAGGAAGTTCATGGGCAAGTCCCTGTAGGTGGATAGAAAGGTTCACGAGGGGCGACGGTAGATATTACGCTAGTTTTTTCATGAAGAAGCATCGTTTCTTTTTTCTCTTTGCCATGGTACCAACGCCGGTGCACGCCATATGTACCCGAGACCCCCCACTTCCACCTCTCTACGATCTATTACACGATGCCGACGACTCACGCCGCAACACCCGGCGTCGCGCTGCCCACCTTCCTCCGCTTATGCCTCCCCCTAGCCTCAACCTTGCCCTCCGCTGGCAGCGTCTTCCACGCCGTAAACACGTACCCCTCCGTCCCGCCGCGCCCCGTCATCAGCGGGTGCGTCCTCCCCGGCAGCACCTGCCAGTGCCTAACCCTACTCGTCTGCACCGCCGGCGCGAGCACCAGGCTCGGGTTGATGGGGAAGTCCTCGGAACCGCCCCACCGTTCCAGCTCCTCCCTGCTCAGGCCATCCACCTCAGCCGGTGGGTCGGACGACCACGCGGTTCGGCGCGCGACGCTGAAGACGTCTGCTAGGTTGGTGAGAGCCTCGACGGACTGCGAGTAGATGGCGATCGGGGCGCCGGGTGCGAGGAGCGGCAGCGCGCTCCGGAGCAGCGAGATGGGGTCAAGCGTGCTAGCCGACACGAGCCCCGAGAACCCCCCCGCACGCGCCGCGTCCACGATGAACCTCGTCCGGGCCCACCGCCTCCGCTTCCGATGATACTGACCCCTTCTGTTCCCCTTCCACGCCATCATTTCCTCCGAGCTTACGGCCGGCGGCTCGCCAGTGTATATCGAGTCCGACAGCGGGTCAAGAAGCTGCAGCCAGGAGAGCCACGTGAGGTTCGTGTGGAGCGGGTGCGCGGCGAAGGGCGGGTTCGGGTTTGCAAAGTCAAAGTCGTAATACTTGAGGAAGGCAAGGTTCGGCTGGCTGTTGGCGTGGATGAGGGTGAGGGTGTTGGTGCCCGCATAAGGGATGTCGAGGTCGTCGCGATCGTAGCGTCGGGATCTGGGCTTTTCGGTAGTGGGCTTGGGTGCGGTTTCCTTGGGTGCGGGTTGTGCTTCGGTCTGTTGGTCGGCGGTGGCATTGTCGGTGCCTTCCACCGCGGCGTCCTGCATGACCGCATCTTCTGAGCCCTTGGCCGCAGACTCGGCGTTAGGGGCAGCGTCCGCTGGCTTCGTCGGTTGGGGCGTTTTCGCAGTTTCGGCCGACCTGTTAGGATGCAAGAGACCCATCCGTTCCGCCATCGCCGCGACCAACAAGCCGCCCGTATCATCAACAACAAGCCATCTCCCGCCCGTCAAACTCGGCGCCTTCAACCCCTCAGGGAACCCCGTACTCTCAGCCTCCAGCACCTCCGTCTCATCCACCGCGCGATGCACATTCCCCCAACACCCCAACAACGCCACCATCTCCTGCCTCAACTCCAATATCCTCGCGCCATCCTTCTCCTCCAGCAACCAGTCCGTAAACAGCGGGGTATCAAGCGGCATGACCTCGAACCGGCGGATGTACTTCCTCGTCTTGAGCAGCTTGTACTTGTCGAGCGAGTACGCCGTCTTCTCGTCGAGCGCAGTGTGCGACGCGAGTAGCTTCGCGATGACGCCCCGCCCCGCTGATGCCCCCTCGCGCTTCAGTTCCTCGATGTCCGCCGTCGTGAGCATCTGCCGCGCCGTGGGGTCGGCCGCCGCCTTCTCGACCGCCTCCCCGACGGCCTTGTTGGCCGCCTCGAGCGTCATCGGCTCGTCGTCCGCATCGGCAGGCGCCTCTACCGCGGCAGCGGCTTCGCCAGGGTTCTCGTCTCCGAGGATATCGGCGCGAAGTTCCTCGGCCGAGACGACTCTTAGCCGGGAGAAGTTCTCGCCCTCGCGCTTCGTCTGGATTTCGTAGGTGAGGTGGAAGGGGCGGTGGATGACGAGGTTACTCGGGAAGGAGCCATATTTGCCAAGCGAAATGGTGCTGCAAGGCGAAAAAAGTCAGAATTCACCCTGAAACAACAATCGCGTCCTGCGACTGTGGAAGCTGGGTCTTACGTGTTGGGGAGAGCCTGGATCAGCTTGACGGCGCCGGAGGGTAGGCGGAAGCCCACCCACTCGTTGGGCTGCACTACCGATCCCATTGCGCTCGCGGGTCCGTAATCAGGGGGCTGGGGACGTGAAGCCGGCGTCGAATGAGGCGCGCGATACTTTCTGGAGATTTTGTCGAGCCTGGGATTTCTGCGGTTTGCGACCCCTCCAAATTTCTTCACATGCTGGTCGCCTCCGGGGTAGTCCCGCGATTATGTCATCACTCTCCACTTTCAACTTCATCGCTCTTGCCATGCGCTCCCTCGCGCCAGCGCCGCGCTCTATCGTCCTTCCATTTTTACAGCCGGTTACGCGGATTATCATGAGACTTTCTCTTGGATTTATTATTATATAGTTTATACCGACGCTTTTCCCAGAATCATTCCTGATGGCCATGGCCATGGCAGGACGGATACTCAACTATTATCGAGCTACACGCTCCATCCACTCCACTAGCTCGAGCAGCGTCGGCGGCTCAAAAAGCAACTAACCAGCCTTACCCTGTATCAAACCCTTTTCCCGTGTGTATACAGACTAACGAAGCTATGAGGTTTATTTCTCGCTGACGTCATGAGGTCGACTGGTAAAGCTACCCGTGAATGTTTCGGTGTTGCTGTAGTACAAAATGGTGCTGGTGTCCAAGACAACAGATAGCTTCTCGCCGACCACTCTGGTCATCAATGTTAAAGAATTATCCGAGGAAACAACGCCATAAGTCTACAGGAATATATCACATTCGATACCAACGGGGAGAGTGGTCGGTGGAGGAGGATCAGTAGAACTTACGAATCTCAACGTTAAGCTTTGTGTCATCAAGTCGAGTCCCGCATTCCCGCGTCCCCGTCAGCTTCTGCTTCAAAAAATAAATTGTGTTTTTTTTAAATCCAAAGGCACCAACTACAAAATGTCCGTTGATGGAAACATCGGCTGGCATGAAAGGCAATTACATGGGTCTGGAGCCATGTTGGCAATGGTAGGTGTTCCAGGTTGCACTTTCCCCGATGTCTACTATGTTAGGAGCTGCTGCAAGGAGTTGTTTTGCTGCGTAGACTGACATGACGTATTAGGGGCTTTAAAGGAAGGAGCGACCCAACGCGCCCTCACAGGTTGCACCTGCCACTGGGCAAACCACCAGCCTAGAATGATTGCTCCAGGTAAAACCGGGCCATGCCTTGGGTGGAGCATTCGCTCTCTGCATTCACCTTCTTTATCACCACACCAGTATCGAACGTGCGAGCGCGCCGTGTTGCTCCAGCCACCATCCCCCTGGCCCACCCACTTCAACTCACGGCTACTTAAAACTCGCTTTCCTTCTCTTCATGGCCCACCTGCCCCCGAATCCTTACAACATCGACTCTGCACCGCTTCCAGAACGTCGAAATCAACACCTTCCTAAAGACGATCAAATGAAAGTCGCAGTCATCGGAGCTGGCCCCGCGGGGCTGGTTACCCTTCGGTATCTGTCCACTGCCCATCACTTCTTTCCCATTGACCCCATCGAGGTCATTTGCATCGAGGCCGAGGCCGACCTTGGCGGAACCTTCAAGTACCGCGTGTACGAGGACGCAGAGGTGAGACCGTGACCATCCCCCTCACCCAGCTCCATTTCCATCGATACGATGCGATACTAACGCTCCTTGCCAGCTCGTGTCGTCCAAGTACCTGACGGCCTTCTCCGACCACCGCTTCGGTCGGAACCTCCCCGACTTCGTCACCCCGGAGGACATGTGCGATTACCTCTACACCTACGCTGCGAAATTCAACCTCTTCCAGTACATCTGCTTCGACACCAAGGTCGTCCAGGTGAAGCGTAGCAACGGTGGTCATGCCCTCACCCTCCTGGACAGCGGCGGCCGACAGTCCGAGGTTGTCTGCGACGCCATTGCGGTGTGCTCGGGTCTCCACGTCATCCCCGACATGCCTCGCATCGAGGGAATTGAGCGAGTCCCTCACGTGCTCCATTCTTCGGAGCTCAAGTCGCGAAGCCAGTTCGGTGTCGACACGAACGTCGTCGTCCTAGGTGCCGGCGAGACCGCCATGGACCTGGCCTACCTGGCCGTCACCGCCGAGACCAGGTCGGTCACTGTTTGCCATCGCGATGGGTTTTTCTGTGGGCCCAAGGTTAGTCTGAGAACCACAGCCCTCTCACAATCATCGATCTAACCCTGTGCTAGATCATCTCAACTCCCGTCATCTTGAACGGCTTGATTTCGAAGCCCGACCTGGAGTTCCGCAACAAGCCCACCGACTGCGCTGTCGCTAGTCTTTTCGACACGGCCTATGTTCCCAAGGTCTTGCAGAACAGCCGGCTCCTGTGGGAGTACTACGACAAGTGGATCAAGTTCACTCAATCCATGATTTCTGGCACGCCCAACGGCCCCGACCAGTGGGCCGGCCTCATCCCGGAGGAGCGAAGGCACGTTGACGCAGGTATGTCGTGCACCTCCTAGGACCGACCAATAGCGTACTGACATTGCCCTAGTCTTCTTCTGCAAGTCTGCTCGTGCCCTGCCGTACATGTCAGCTAAGTACCGTCCGAGCTCGTTCTGGTACCGCCTTCGCGCCTTTTTCATCAACGTCCCCATCCAGAACACAAAGGGTCGTGTCATTGACGTCTTCCCTTGGCCCGACCGCGTTGACCACGACGGCGTCATGCACTTCAGACACAAGGCTGACGAATCGCTCGAAGAGACCCGGGATCGGGCCCTCAAACCCGATGTTGTTGTGTTTGCAACGGGCTACAAGCGTGAGGTGCAGTTCCTTGACCTCAGCTACCCCCAGCCGACCGAGGTCTCTGTTCGCGGGATCTACTCCCCGGACGACGTCACTGTTGGCTTCATTGGTTTTACTCGACCCAGTTTTGGTAAGTTCCGTTGTGACCCGGAGTTCATTGAGCGGCAGATGCTGACAACGTGACAGGTGCTATTCCGCCCCTTGCTGAGCTTCAGGCCCAGCTCTGGGTCTACCGCCTTTTGCAGGCCAAGTTACCCGGTCATATGCCGCCTATGGCTGCCAACGGAAAGTCCGTCTATCCCAACTCGATCGACCCGTACGAGCTCGACTGGGCCCTTCACTCTCGCGACAAGGATCACGACTTCTCGATGAGCAAGGGCGGCGTGGACCACGAAGCCTACGCATACCAGCTTGCGCTCGACATGGGTGCTGCCCCCACCATCAGCCACGTCTTCAAGAAGGGCTTCCGCGTGTTTTACACCTGGGCCATGGGCTCCAACTTCAACACCAAGTTCCGACTTGTGGGGCCCTGGAGGGAGGAGCGTGAGGCCGAGCGGATCATGAAGACGGAGCTGTACCCCGTGGTGAAGAGGACTGGAGGTCTTGTCTGTAAGTATGCCCGGTCTCTTGATTTCGGATGACAAAACTGACGTTTTTCAGTCTTTGTCACGTACACGCTCATCCCGTTGATCATCTTCGGCACGCTCAGCATGGTCATCCACGCCGCCGTCGGGGTCAGCAACGCCGTCGGCGGAGTTGGAAGCGCCGTTGGCCGTGGCGCCAAGTCGGTTGGTGGGTTCCTGCGTCACCCAATGGGTGGCAATAAGGAGCGAGTGCACACTGACTAGGATGCTCCTGGTCTCTTCGATCGTGAGTAGGGAGCTGCGCGGGAGTGCTACTCTCTCGCAAATACACGGGAGCAGCTCACTGTCGTTTTTCAGGTGTGGTGTCTTTGGTAAGGCGTTCAATTGTTTTGACAGGTGGAAATGAGAATGAGGGTTGATAAAAACGGTGTGTGGATTGGGAGATGGTCCCTCGGACGCGAAGGGGGCGTAGGTGGATATTGTTTCGAAATAGGTGGTCAGGACAGGACACATGTTTAGTTCAAGTGAATTCCAATTTTTAGTTCATTGGTGGATCGTGCGATGCATTGCCGGCGAGAGTGATGTCGTACTAAAGGAGAACGCAGAACTCATGGAGAACCCGCTCACTCCTCCCGGAGCGGGGCTCGAAGCAGAACATTTAACGACTTCGGCTCTGAAAGGTATTTCCGCAAGAACAGAATAACAGCTCAGGTCTAACCACACTCGTCCACGGTATCCTTTCACGAGCCGGCGATGACCAGTTCGAGCCGCGAAAGGGAGTCCATCCCTTCGCTCTCCCGTCGGATCTCCTCCGCGCGAGAGCGGAAGCGGTAATCAGAGAGAATGGTGTCGACGGCTGCGCAGACCTGGACGGGCGTGGGGGTGTCGGTGCGGAGGTTTAGGGCTATGTTGGCGTATTCTCCCCTGGCGGAGACTTCTGCTTTGTCCTCTTATCGGGTGTTAGGTGGGCTGTTCACAACGCAGTATTTGTGGCGGGGTGAGGTTGGTGGGTGTGGGAGAGGACCCGGCGTTTGAGAGAGGTTGGAAGGCGTAGAAGGTGTGGAAGGGGTCGGGGAGGTGGGTGGGAGGGAGCGGGATGGACAGCAGAAATGAACAGAATAGCGGATGCCGAAGGGGTCGAAGAAGTGAAGATGGTACAACTTACGGGTCGTTCCAGCGAGTACCATCGGAACCCCATACATAACAGCCTGCATAAACCCCCCATATCCCCCGTTACTAACAAACACATCCGCGTACGGCAACACAGCGTGATACGCAAGATAATCCACTACCCTCGCGTTCCGCGGGACCTCGAACCCGTCCAGCCCCGCGCCCTTCAAACCCAGCACCGCAACTACCAACACGTCCTCCCTGTCCTCCAGGCCACGTATTGTCGGCTTGACGAGGTTGCCGGTGTCACCCTCTACGGTCCCCTGCGTCACGAAAACGACCTTCTTCGGCATTGCGGAATCTGAGTTGGCCTCCAGCTCGGGAAACCACGGGGGGAGGGGAGTCGAAGGGTCGAGCGGCGGACGGGGGGCGGGGCCGATGAAGGTTATGTTCCGGGGCATGTCGGAGCGGGGGTATTCGAGGGATGGGGGGCAGGGCTGAAGGAGGACCTCGCCGCGGGAAGCCCAGGCGTCGAACATTGTCTTCTTTACTCCGTTCTCCCGGGGCATCTCGAGTTTGTGGGTGGCGCCGAGGGAGGCGTACACGGCGTTGGCATGCGCCGTCAAAGCTTCGTGCTCGCCTTCCATCTCTGCATAAAGCCGCGCATTCTTTTCCCGCCCGGCAGGACTCGCATCAGGGGGAACCCCGAGGGCAAAAGGCGCGGTATCAACGCTCGTGACCCATACCGGTATGCTAGAAAAGGAGATGACACGGGGGAACCGGTCGTAGCCCTTTGGCAGCGGGGCGCCGAGCCTAAAGGGCCAGGAACCCATGAAGAGCATCTCCTCCACTATCACGACCTCCCTCCCCGGAAATTCCACCCTCACCCTCTCCAGAAGCGCCTTGAGGCTCTTCATGCAAGGCCCCGTTCCGTCGAGGAATAACCGCCGCTGCTCCCACAGGAAGGGCGTGTGGCCCTCCGGCACGGCAGCTGCGGACGCGACGACGTCAGGGGACCAGGTGTTTTCAGTGGGAACAAAGGTCGCGCCTGTGCGGGCGATTGCTGCCTCGAACTGTGGGCCTGCGATGAAGAAGACGGGGTAGGAGAGGCGCGAGAGGTGCGCCACGTGGGGGAGGAGGTGGGTTGTGTGGCCTTGTGCTGGGGGCGCGGCGAAGATGATGAGGGGTTTGGGCATGGTGGAGGACGTTGGGCCCGGGGATTGAGGCGATGCGGTGGGAGGGGGCCTGATGTCTCAGGCCAGGAGGGTGAGACGTCGGAGAGGTGCCGCTTACTGAGGCCCGTCGTTGTAGAGTGAAGATCACGACCCCGGGTCAGTGTTGCACAGGGGCTCGGGCGCTGGCGCTGGCGGCCCCACTGCGCCCACCGACCAACTCGCTGCTACGCCACCCCACTACGACCCGTCTCACCGGGACAGCTGACAGCCCGCCACCACCACATGGTGCTTCAAATATGGCGTTCACGATGAACGCGGCTCCACCAGTCCATTGCTTTTACAAACACATTTCCCATCAACGCGCGCAAGTATTACCTATTCTCCGCCGGGAGTTGTCTTACCTTATCAGGGAGACGAGTTTCTCGCAGGCACGCCCCGAAGCGGACGCTAGTCGGACCTTAACGCATCCTCCCCTTCTCTCCTCCCGTTCATCTCCAAACCCGCGTTCCGACGGAATCTTGTCTAATGCCGTAGGAGACTTTCTCGAGAAAGGTGGTAGCCCCACATCCCGAGCCTCCCCGGCTATACCGACGGGTTTCCATCACGCATCCTCGGCGTACCTTGCCCATCCAGGCCTTTCCCCATATGGATTCGACGCGGACCCCGGACCGCGATTCGGAGAAAAGGCCGATGGTAAGGGTCGGCCGCCAGGCCGAGACCGGTGCTCCGCCTGGGCTGCATGCCGAACCCGGCGCTGCGCGGGGCAGACTATGATGGCGGGGGTGCGGGGGTACGTGGGGGTCGCGTGGGTGGCTGCCTGGCAGGTGAGGGCAGCCGTACGGACAATGCTTACTCCGATGGCGCATTTCCGGCGTGTCGCGGATAAATCACACGGTCCCCGGTAATACAGCAACACCTACATTCTCGTCCGGAATTGGGACCAAACTTCCCTCGATACATCCCATGCAGCGGCGCATATTTTTAACAACACCTCCGAGATCAAAATGACCCGACACCTTATCCGCCCGCGGGCGGCAACGCGTACCCCCACCAGTGGGGGTCAGAATTGGACTTCGGGCCCACAAAGACCGAGGAACCCCGCGCGGCCGGTGACCTCACTCGCCCGAAATCTCACTACAAAAGCACTCGCGCCCTCATCCAGACCTCTCACCACCCCGTCCCCATCCCTCGTCCAACCCGCAACGCACCGCGCCCTTCACACCGCCCCGCCCAAGATGAAGCTCCTCTACCCCACCTCCCTCGCCCTCGACGCCCAGAGTATCGAGGGCTTCTCCGTTGCCCTCCACCCCTACGACGTCAAGCAGCCCATCCCCGCCGAGCACGCCGACGCCGACGTCCTCGTGACCTGGGCCAACAGCCCCGCGAACCTCCGCGACGCGGCCTCCCGCCTCACCAACCTCCGCTGGATCCAGTCCCTCGCCGCCGGCCCCAACGACGTCCTAAACGCCGGCTTCGACACGTCAAAGATCACCGTCACCACCGGGTCGGGGCTGCACGACCACACCGTCGCGGAGCACACCCTCGGCCTCCTCCTCACCGCCGCGCGCCGCTTCCACGAGATGCGCGACGCCCAGCTGCAGTCCTCCTGGCCCTCGCACCTAGGCGGCCCGCAGCCCGACCGCCCCGCCGGCGCCTTCACCACCCTCCGCGACGCGCGGGTTCTCATCTGGGGCTTCGGGAACATCGCCAAGGCGCTCACGCCCCACCTCGTTGGCCTCGGCGCGCGCGTGACGGGGGTTGCGCGCCGCGCGGGCGTGCGCGACGGGATCGAGGTCTACGGGGAGGACAGCCTCCCCGAGCTGCTCTCCAAGACCGACGCGCTGGTCATGATCCTCCCCGGCTCGGAGTCAACGCGCCACGCGCTCAACGCCGAGAGGCTGAAGCAGCTGCCCAAGCACGCGTGGGTCGTGAATGTCGGGCGGGGGACGTCTGTGGACGAGGAGGCGCTGGCGGATGCGCTCGACGCGGGGGAGCTCGGCGGCGCGGCGCTGGATGTCTTTGAGGTTGAGCCGCTGCCCGAGGCGAGTCGCTTGTGGAAGACGCGTGGGGTCTTTGTGTCCCCTCATGCGGCGGGGGGTAGGCCGCAGGGGGCGGAGGCGCTGATTGCGGATAACCTGCGGCGGCTCATCGCCGGGCAGGAGCTCAGTAATAAGATCTAAGGATGGTCTGTATCGTGATAGTATCTAATTACAATAACCCCCGAGGGTCACCATTTGGGGGAATAGAAATACAGTGATATTCGCATTCCGTCTGCACCGCGAGAGTGAAAGTAGCAGTAGTAGTCGTATTCTTTAGGCAGCCTTTGTTGTGGGTATGTTAAACGACCTCGCATTCCTGCTAGAATACCGGGTGGGAGCGGATTCTATCCCTCTAGATACATGGAAGTCCCACCGCTCTTCAAGAGGATCTGCTCCATACACTAATACCACTCCCCGCCGATTCGGGTATACCGGGAGAATAAGAACATGGCGCAGGCTAAGAGACCCGAGAAAGCGCAGATATGGAAAACGTAGGTATTAAATAATTAATAAAGAAGAGAAGTGAAAAACAAAAGAAAGGGTGTCTCGCTAGAGGGGACAGGTAGCGCTCGAGCCAGAGACTAGTAGAATCCTAGAGGCTCGTTCCGTCTCTACGGGATGTAGCGGCACTGTGGATGTTGGGCCGCGTGGGAGAACGATACTCTCGTTGCGAGATCCTCATTCTTCTAGTCCCTGATCGCGGACGGTAGAGCTGCCGTTGGTAGGCCTTGGTGAAGAGGCCCGTCTCTCTCGCGAGATAAACCACCAAAATCATCTCCGCAGCCACCATCACCATCTCGGCCCAAATCATGTGCCCATCATGGTTTTCGTCAGGGCCAGTACCTCTTCTTCTCCTCCTCCGCATCCTCGTCGGACTTTCCGTCCTTTGAGCCCTCCCAGACGGAATACGCCTCATCCGGACTACACACCGGTATGCGGAACAGCCCAGGGGCAGTGAGGTCTACCGGCCTATCCGAGTTGTCGTAGAGCTTCTCAAACTCATCCCTGTTCTTCACGTCGAAAGGGTCCCCGCCATTCTTCTTGCCGTTGGCCTCGTAGGTGTTCAGCGAACTGCAGGATCGGACAAGTGGTCAGTACCATGCTTCTTGCTTTCTCCATCACATCTACCGCCAGAGCCTCCTCGAGGCCGACGCCCAGACCTCTAGGGCAACCGTTCCCTTAGGGGTGGTCGTGTGTGTCTGTCTGTGGAGAGAGAGAGAGGGGGGGGGGGGGGGGGGGGG
>JAGFNX010000496.1:0-25699 GCA_017657125.1 Scopulariopsis brevicaulis
GTATGTGGACAGCTGACGGTCGGGGAAGGTCGCTGGAAACGAGCGGTTTTCGAACGGTCCAACCCGCTGCCAAAGATCGTCCATGGCATTTCGAAACGACCAGGAACGAAGAAACAAAGCAAGAAGAAAACCTACCCTCTCGCCCTTGTCATCTTCCAAGCGGCCCGCGCCATGAGAGCCTCGCACCAGCCGAGAGCACCGGAAGGAAAGGCCCGCAATCTACCCCCAAGACTCATCTTGCCCCGGAGACCGGCTCAACTGCCCTTGCCGCTCGCGGAGTACCGGGTCTCCGCTTATGGGCACACCCGTGCATCGCCCGCTTCGCATGCCCCCTGCTCCCGCTGTCAGACGGGCATAGTAGGACCGCCGGGGGGTGTGTTGGTACCGAGTCTCAAGACGTCCTGCGGGCCGAGGGAATTGTAGGTCAGGCCGCCATGAGATCTCGTGTTCCGGGAAGTTTCTGGGCCTTGGTGCGTTTTAATTAATATAGGGAATATACTAGCAGACGGGTGGGAAGGGCACGGTGACCTGCGCCCGGCGTGCGGTTCCTCGGACGGGCGCGGCTCAGGTTCTGCGCCAAAGGGTCGTTGTGGTCGGCGAGCGGCTAGGCGGCGGCAATAATATGCTGTCATGATGCTGGGAAAGGGGGCAATATCAATATGCCCCTAGAACCCACACCGCTGGTGGGAGGGCGCCTCGTATACGCATGGGATTCTGGGAATTAGCCCCTCCCGTGAGACCCCTAAGGAGCGCTCCCGAGCGGGGAGCGTCTGGAAAGCTGGCGCGGCTGAAGGTGGGCGGCAGTACGCGAGCCTGTTCGACGGCGGTTCGACGGCAACGATGCCGGGGCTCGAGACGGACGGAGCGACGAGACTCCCGAACACCGGCACAGATCGAACACCAGCCCAGCTGCCAACCGAGCACATACAACCCCGGCTTCCCGGCCACCCGGGACCCGACATCTCAGATCTCAGATGTAGGGTACCGGCGATCGAACCAAGCCCACCATACCGGGGCCATCGGCGCTCTCGTGGGAGAGATCGACACGAGGAAGTGCCGCAACGGGCAACTTGTCATCTGCCTCGGGGAATTTCCCTTCGATATGGCGTTTTGCAACTGCCGTGAGGGGTATTCGGTTGGTTATAGCCATATAAATGCGTTGTAAAAAGGGCATGTCGTATAAGGGAGGGGAAGGGGGGAGGAGGTTACAGTGGGTGGTGGGAGGCGATGGTTGTAGAGATTGGCGATATTAGCCAGATGCTACCGCCGCTCCGCTCGCCCACCCAATCCCTATTCCACGTCGTCCCCTTGAAGGACAGGATAAATGAGGCCAGGCAGACCAACAGAGGACAGCCCCTGGACATCGACCCACGCGGCCCACGATGCGACGACGACGAGAAGCGGCCCCCAAAACAGACCCCGCGGTAAAAAGACGAGCAGGGAAATGCCTCGCCACGGACCCCATTGGCAGCCACGAAACCAAGCGCCCTCGCGTACGAGGGGTCAGCATGCGATGGGACGTCGGCCTGGGCGGCCTGGTATGCGATGAGACGGCGGCTCGGAGGTTGGTACCGATGAGAGGCGGCTCTGATACGAGGCCCCGCAGGCGCCTCGGTTCTGTTGGGTCGGGCGTCATGGCAATTTTTGGTCGAAGCTCGAGTTTGGTTCCGAGGTTCTTCGGTGTTCGACGTGACATGGACTTGTTGTACCTTGGAAGTCGTAGGAGAGAGAGCACGTGAACTCGTGTTGAGAGTGCGCGCAATGTCACGCGTGGAGACGCGTCCTCGCCGAGGACGAGTGCCCTTCCATCTTGACTGTGTTTGCTTTTGCCTCGAGCCGAGAGATCCATACTCAACATTACAACCGCTAACTTCGAATTCACATGATATGCCCTGCTATCCTAGCCCAAAAAAAGATTATATGCTCCCCAAAAATCCAAACTCCAACTTGCCAAGACTCCGTCCTTTCCTTTCCCTCGAGACAATGCAACCCCCTCACGCCCTCCTCAAAACCCGACTGATCAACCCCCCGCCCCTCCCCTTCCCCTGCTCCTCCACCCCGTGCGCCTCCCTGCTAACCTCGACATACTCCCCCGACGACGACCGCCTCTCACCAAGCCCCCCCTCCGTAGCCTTTTCATGCCCTGGCGCCCTCTCGGGCGCCGATGGCGTCCCGCGGCTCGCCTCGCGCATCTTGGTGAGACCCCTGTCGAGGTGACTTACCATCTGCGCCTTTGCATCCGAAAAGTCGTCGACCTTGCCTCCGTGTTTTGGGCTGTTCGTTGAGCCGTAGAGATGCGGGAACCTCTCCCGGAAGCTCCGCTCAAGCTCCTCCTCCCGCATCTCCATCGCCTCCCTCTTCTCCTCATCAACGGGCGAATGCGCCGTATTCCCCAGCTCCTCCGCACCCCTCGCCTCCCGCCAGGCCCTGTACCCCTCCTCCGATCTCGCGACGTCCTCCTTTGAGACGGAGCGTCGCCGTAGTGCATCCAGGTACTCCCTCCCCTCATCACTCATCCTCGCCCCCCCAATGTGCCGCCCAAAGCTGGCGCTGAACTCGCGGTAGTGCCCCTTGAGAAGATATACCTCACCGCCCCAACCCCACGCCCCGAACCGCGCGGCGAGTATCTCCGCAGCCGGACACTCCCGAACCGACTCGAGCTCGCGGGAGTAGAAGATGATGCAGCGCGACATCTGCCACGCTTCAAAGGCCCTGCGGCTCTGGTCGTCCGCAAAGGCGGCTTCGATCGCCTCGAAGGGCGCCTGGCGGAGGAACGAGGCCGGTGCGCGGAGGTTCGCGGCGCCGTGGATGTGGGACCTCTCAAAGTCGATTGGTTTCCGGAGGTCGACGAGGAGGACCTGGCCCGGGAGCGCGAGTTCCAGGAGCTCGTTGAGGTGGCCGGGGAGGATCATCCGCGGGCCGGGGAGCGCCTCCCTTGGCTTGTCGTCGAGCTTGAGGGCTTCTAGCTGTTGTCTCACCACGTCCCGCTCGCGCCGGAAGTGGTACCATGCCTATTGATGTCAGTTAATAGACATATGGCATATGGGAGGTTGAGAACTCACCTCTACATGGATAGCCTCTATACCAAGGTTCGATGCAATAAACTCCCTCTCCGCGTCGGTCGGATGGGCGTCGCGCTGGTAGTAGTACTCGAGCCTGTTCTCGATGTGCTTCGCGAAATTAGGCGGCTCGGGGACATTGCTGCCGAACGTCGTTCTCCGCGCGCTACGGTGCTGGTTGTAGATTAGGGCCCGGGATATGTCCGTTCCGGCCGGCATGCTAATTGTCGGCATGCTGGGCTGGCGAGCAAGGGTGGTCTGTTGCCGCGCAGGTTGGATGGGTGCCACGCGAGGCCGCGGGGCATGCGTTGTGGGAGGCTCCTGGACGGCCGGCCTGAATGATTGCATCGCGGTGGATGTCTCGGACGGCGCCATCGTAGTGTTGTCGTCAAAGAACACCGACTCGGTGCGGGCGTCGCTCCTCGATTCGACCTGGGTAGTGGGGGCGACCTGAGCCTTTACAGGCCGCTGCTGCGGTCTCTCCATAGCCAAGTTGTTCGACCTAATGAAGGCGACGAATGACGTCGCCTGATCCTCCGGTAGGAGATCCCATACCATCACGGGCATCGACAGTAATAGAAGATTGGAGTGGCTCTTGAATACTCCTTGCACCTTGACGTACTTGGCCAGTGCCGGGAAACTCGCGAGCCAGCCCTCCCAGGCATTGAGGTCCAGCCTCTGGTCCTCTTCAAGAGCCAGTGAGATCATCACGTGTGGCGTGTTCTCGTTGGGCTCTGATACACCGCTCGCCATGACGGCACTTGTAGAGTCGGGGGTTCCAACGGCGGCTTCGTCGGAGCTGCTGTCCATGAACACTGGATCGAACACCGGGGTTGCCGGCCGCCGAGCCTGTGGACCCAGCGATGGCTGCAGCGACTGCGGCGGAGGGGGAGATTCGCACGCACGGATGCGAGCGAACTCTATACTAGGTGCCTTGTGGTCCGAGGTCATCATGAAGTGGACGGGGGTGGACCTGGCCTCGAAATACTTCCCGTTGATCATGATCGGGCGCGGGTGTTTTAACCGGGCGAGGACCTCTGCGTGCAGCATCGCGGCGGAAAAGGTCCGGTGGTGCCATTCCTGCAGGACCTCGATGAGGGCGTTGGTGAAGGAGTATCGGCCTGGGTCTGGCGCGATCGCGTCCCAGCTCGAGGCCGAGATGGTCTCGGTTGTGCTGTTTCCGGAAGAGAATGTTGCGCTAGCGGCCCCGGCGCAGCAGTCAAGGAGGATGAGGATATCAGACACCGACCTCTCGAGGAGAGTCTGAATTGCGGACCATCTAGACGAGTTAGCAACGTGAGCGGGCGAGCCTGGCGAAGGACTTACTGTAACCAAGGCGAGTCAGAGCTCCGCGTGCTGCACCAACAGTTAGCCCTCGTCCGGAGACCCAGATTCCCGGAAATCTGCAACATACGCGCACCACCTGCTCTGCCGTGCCTCGTCGATCCTCGCATGCCCCCCGTAGTAGATCACAAAGAGGGTGTCCTGGGACTCGTGCTCCTTTATGAGCTGTCCCACCCTCATCATGAGTTCCAAGTGCGCATTGTCGGCGGGTATCGGAAAGATCTCGGTCTCGAAGGCGTAGTCCTCCCGAAGGCACTTTTCCAGGTCCTCCAGCTCGGGCAGCACAAAGAGGTCATCGGTACTCCAGTGTAGCAGGAGCGCCTGGACTTTCTTGTACCTCTGGGAAGACCGGCCGCGGTTCGGAAACGCTCGAGTCGCGGACTGGAAAGGCGTTAGGCATCTCACGGCAGGGCCCAGTACCAGGCAGGTCACCTCACCTCTTCAAGAGTGTGCGCAAAGTCCGAGAGGTGTTTTACGTGGAAGCTTGTGCGACTGATGTCATGCGTGGCGGCCCTTGGAGCCGAGACCGAGGCGTACTAGATGGCATCAGAATTAGACTCCGGGTCTCTGAGATGGCAACGGCGCTCCGCGGTACGCTGCGCGGGTTCCCCTTGCACGTACATTCGACTGGGGGCCTTCCCCGACTGGCCGCCTTGACCGTATCGTCACATATGGCGTCTCAGTCATGATGTCGTCTCGTTGTGTGAATGGAGCGGGGCGACGAACCCCGGGACGTCGAGGGTAACCGAGAGAGGCGAGAGGAAGAGCGCTGTCGTCACGAAACGCGGGTTTCCATGGCAAGCTGGATATCTATGGCTCGGAGATGTGGGCTACGGAGGAAAATGGACACAGAACTCAACGAGGAAGACGATCAAGGCCCTTCCATGCACCATGGCGATGTGCGTTGTTAATTCGCCGAGTCCCGAGACTCAACGTGGGCACTGGAGATCGTGTGCGCGACGAAGCTTGGAGGTGACGAGGGGCACTGCTGAGATCGGTATACAAATCGGGTTTAGCGCGTCCGTCGTGTCGGTGACCAAACGGGACCAGGGGTAAGTATCGGTACCTTGGTTCCCGCTCGTAAGGTCCCCGTTCTGAAGCTCTCCCCCCACTGTGCTGAAATGGTTGGCGGGCAGCACCCAGAGTGGAGGCCTCGAAGCGCCCTGTGGTTCTGGAAGTACTGTACAACCGCCCCTGATCTTGACAACTTGACAATGGAGAGCGACCAGCCAATGGACACAAGACCACTCCATCTCCCAGCATCTCCAAAGTCCCAGGCAGCTCACCAGCCAACCCGAGCTAACCCTGCAACACTAAACCTGTCGGTAGACAGATTAACTCACCCTCAGGAAACCCCCATCCGCCCGACCATCTTTTCCGTTTCGGCCGACCGCAGGCCCGACCCGCACACCAAGAGGGCCCACCCGAGGTCAGCGCCATGAAGCGGAGGATTACCCTGATTCACCGACCGGAAGACGGCATCGACCCCGCCTCGGTCCGCGTCGAGGGCGATGCCGTTTCGGGCCCGGAGGTCCACGCGGCCAGGGAGGAGCGGCTGACGTTCCGTCTAGACGAGCTTCCGGACGACGTCGTGGATCTTCTCGGCCGCCGCGCGAGCCAGCTCCACGTCAAATGGGCCACGTCTTCGAGCTATGAGCTGCCGGAGCTGCTCAGCTCTAGGGTCCCTCCGGGACTGCATGGTTTTTACACGCCCGCCGATAACTCGGAGGGCAATGAATCGTAGGTATATGGATTGAATCCGCAGCTCGCGAGAACAGGATTGATGCGTTTTCCAGGGCCCGTCTCTGTTCGTCTCTCAAGTTGTTATTTGGAGAGCTCGGCTGTGAAGATCCGGACTCATTCGTCAAGCTCCCTTCAATAGACGGGGATTCTCGCAACGACTCTTTCCAGTATTACCAGCCTTATGAGCTAGACCGTCTCATCGAAGGCCTCGAAAAGACGCTTTGCGTCAGCACGGCTGATAGCGAATGCAGCTCTCGCGTACAGGAGCTGCGCAGCGCGGCCTCGGTGGACATCTCTTATGACTCCAGCTTAGAGACCCTCAGACTGCAGGCCCTCTGGCCAAGCGGCGCGCATGCCGTGAGGGCAAAGCCGGTCGACGGACACCAGACCGAGGTCGGCGTCTTCACCACGGATCCATCCGCCGGTGACGCTCACGAGCTGGGCGTCGGCGGCATCCTCGCCACCGCGCCCGACGATAAGAAAGAGCCATCAATTCTCGCCTTCGCCGTGCAGTCCCGCCATCGCGGCACCGACGCGAGCTTCTCGGCGAAGTTCCTGGAACCGCACGGTCTTCACCCCACGCTGCAGCTGACAATCTCGTCTGCGGCGGCCCCAGCTGATTACGAGGACCAAGGGGGGTGCGGTCTACACGCCTACTTGACACTACCGAGGACGGTCTTTGCGGATCGTTACCAACTAGCCGACGAGCTCTTCATGGCATCCAAGAACCTGTCGAGCCTGAAATATGCGAGCCAGCCCGTCGACCTGGAGATGCCAGAGTACAAGAACCCGCCGTGGGGCTCCACGATCCTCGTCGAGCTCGCGCCTCCGGAGGACTCTGCGGACGCTGACTCCCCGTGGACCGCGGAAATCCCGCTCCACCTGCGGTACAGGGCGCCGGCCGAAGGCGGGTACTCCGAGGCGCGGATCCCCTACCCCGCGGTCTTCTGGGCCTGCCAGACGACCGAGAAAGCGGCCTTTTCGGGGAACCCCTGGGACAGGGCGTCTCTCGGGTACGACGCGCTCTTCGGGCCCACGACGGGCTTCTGGCACGTCGAGCCGCAGCCGGAGACCGAGGGCGGCGACTTGACGGTGGCGGCCAAGGTGCCCGTCCTGGCGCCGGAGAAGTCGGGGTGGGTGGAGGCCGGGACGGCGGCGACGATTCTTGTTGGGTTTGCGTGGGTGCTCTTCTCGTTGCTCTCTGCGGCTCGGGGGAAGGGGGGTTCTGGGGGGAAGGATGCACGGGCGAAGAAGGAGCAGTAGCTCGGTTGGGGCAGCCGACAGCACCACGACCTGCTTGTGCGGTGATGTCGGTGTCGTGGGAGCACAGAGTATCAATCGGTTGTATATCGGATGGTTTGTACTTCCATCTGGAGGCTTAATTCATCAATAATGTGTATCTAACATCTTGGTCTACACGAACCTCTTCACAGCCATCCGCCTTCCACCTGAAGGCCTCACCATGAAATGATTTCCTATACGGTCAGTGAGGTAGCATCGTTTAACTAGTTTGTGCTCCGTGCACAGGCATCGGTCGCGTTTCTGGCTGGGAACTACCGAGGGGTACGAAGTACAAAGTACTCGGCATTTCACCGAAACTTTATTTGGATCGACTCCACAAACGCCGACGTCAACTCGGCACCACGCAGCGACCGTCGCTTGTCAACATTGAAACAATGGACAGTGGACAATGTGAGCCTGGCTTCAGACGTCCCGTGGCGCCCTATCAAAGGACAGCGGCATTGGGTTTGCCCTCTGCCCTGCCACGTGCCAGACTCCCGTGATAATGCAGGCAGCAGCCTGCAATGCACTTTCCCTCCGGTCGGATCGGAGGCCCGGCTTGGCACCGTCCCGGCCAATCACCGTGTCGCGGGGAAGCGCGGTTGTGAGAAGGCAGGTGGATTCTTCCCGGAGAGGCCATTGGAGGGCGCATCAGTCGATAGTTTGACTCGTAAACATTCTTTGCTCTTTTGTCATCGACGCTCTTCTCTCGCTTCTCTCCTCCCCCCTCACCCATGGATCGTATCTTATTTTCATCTTCTTCTCATTCTCTGCGCCTTGTCCGATCTTCACCGAGATCGCCAAGATGCTCTTCCTATCAGCATCCTAATAATCCTCACTGCAGCATATTTAATACGTAATTATCCCTATAATCTCCTCGTCGATCGAGGCGCCGTTCGAGCTCCGGGCCTCGAGCCTCCCGTCCTGAACTGCCTACGGAGCCTCCTCTACCTAGGACCCTGCATCGCGGAAACTATGAGCCTGCGACCTAGCCACCCCCGCCTCCGCTGGCGGCCACGCCCGTATCTGTGGGAGGTCGACATCCGCCCGACCTCGGTCTCCCTCCACGCAGACCTAGACTCCCTCCGCGATGTCGTGTCCGAGCGCTCCCGCAACGAAGTCTTCCTGATCACGCGCATGCGCCTACCTCCGTCGCCATCCTCACCTCCCCCCTCATCCTCAAAACTCACCGAACAACCTTCAGATCCTGTTCCTATGTGGGTCATTTTCAAGTACCGAAGCACCAACGCCTATCGTGTCGTCTTCCAAAAGGTCCGCCTCGGCGGGCTGCCCCTCGGCGGGAGCCCCATCACGCCGTGGACCTACATCCTTGGCAACGACGGCCACCTCGGCGAGATCGCCTGGGTCGAGGACGGGTACTTTACCCGGGACGCCGCTCTCCCGACCAGCGAGCCCATGGAGCCGTGGATCGAGGGCGTGGTGCCGTATGAGCTGGCAAACGACGGGAGGCACCTCGTGTGGACCCCGGGCATGATGCTCTGCCCGTCTATTGGCGAGCTGCCGGGCGTCATGGCATGGCTGCACAAAGGCCTGCTGAGCGACAAGAAGATCAAGGCAGGCGGCTCGTTCCACGCGTGGTCTAACATTGCCGTGACGGACGGCATACAGATCGCTCCCGACAACCTCAAGCTTCTCGCGCGCGCGGCCGAGGAGGTTCCGGCCGTGTACAAGAACGCTGCCGAAGTCGAGCAACAGCTGCTGATCAGGTGCGGCTCGGGAAACAGGCTGCGCGAGGTGAACCAGTATGCGTGGGAGCAGGGGCTTGCTTTCCCAGCGCTGGGCGGTTTCGACGGCCAGACTATTGGCGGCGTGTTCAACACGGGCACTCACGGGTCTGTTCTCACGACGTCGCACCTGGTTGAGGTAATCGCCAGCCTTGATTTCGTCCTGGCGACGGGAAACCTAGTGCGCATCGAACCCGCCGGCGGCATCACGGACCCCGCGGCCTTTGCTGCAGCCTACAACTCGCAGGATGCCCGCCTCATCCAAGACAACGACTACTTCAACGCCGTCCTCATCAACATGGGCACCATGGGCGTCGTCGCGTCCTACGTGCTCAAGCTGACGCCCAGGTATCACCTCAAGGAGGTCCGCACCGAGAGCTCCGTATCCGAGGTCAAGGAGAAGCTATCCGGTGGGAAGATCTACTCGCTCTCTAGCGTCGAGGGCAGCAGTCCGCCCTACCAGATAGCGAAGACCGAGCTGCGGACCTCCGACGGCGCGGACGGGGGGTTCCCAGGCCACCCGCTCCCGGCCTACCACTTCGAGCTCCTAATCAACCCGCACGGCACCAAGGTCGTCGTCACGACCCGCCACCCACTCGCGGTGGACGACGCGCGGGACGCAAAGATGGAGTTCCAGCCCCCCGGCCGCGACCTGATCCGGACGCTCCAGCGCGGCGCCCGCTTCAGTCGCCCCGCCATCCCGACGTGGTTCCAGGAGCGCTTCGGGCGCGTCCTCATCACGACCGTCGACGTCCTCATCGCGCTGTTCCCGCGCCTCATCCCGCGCCTCAACGACGCCGCGCTGTCGTCGCTGCTGCGAGAGTGTTACATTGACCGCAGCTTCAACGTGTATAACATCGGCCCGGGGACGAACAGCATCCCCGCGCTAGCGTGCACCATCTTCGTGCCGATCGCGGGCGACGCGTACCTCGCTGCGCTGGACACGGTGCTCAAGACTGCGAAAGCCTTCGCGGCGAGGGGGATGCACAACACCGCGCCGACGTCGATGCGCTTTGTCAAGGCGTCGAGGGCGATGCTGGGCATCGAGGAGGACTCGTGCGCGTTCGAGTTCATCTTTACGGCTATGACGGCGCACGCGCAGGAGGTTGTGGACGGGTACGATGCCGCGCTAAGGGACGACATGTCGATCTTCTTCGACGGGTGCCCCGGGGGTCCCGCGGGGGACGCGGAGAAGAGGGGGGGAGGGGGGAGGGGTAAACACAGGGTCAGGGTCCACTGGGGCCAGATGATGTGCGAGCCGGATGAGAAGACGGTGCGGGGGATGTATCCTGCGTATACCCGATGGAGGGAGATTCGCGACGAGTTGGATCCTGGCGGGGTGTTTCTGAATGAGTGGCAGGCGAGGGTGCTACCGGAGGTTGGTTGATTTGAGTTCGCTTGAGGTTGGTGACGTTCTGCGGTTGAGGCGCGGGCGAAGTGTTTGGGTTGTTTCATTGTTTGGACGACTGATGGCGATATACCCCCCTTCGCACTCCTTTTCGTTGATATCCCCTGCATAGCTAGGTTACAACAGTTTACATTTTATACTCTAGACTACACGCGGTCCTAGGACCGAGGGTTGTAATAGACTGCATCTCAGGTTTGACTCTACCATTCATTGCACAACGTGGCAGAAACATGATGTGCTCCGAGTAGTTTGGACATTTGGTCGGTTCATCCAATGCTTGTAGTGTACATGTGGTTTTCATTACATTACTGTACCAGAGAAGTAGCATGATGCCCGCTGCAACTACTACGTCCATCCCGCTGTCTTCATTACCCCAAAAAGGCAGCCCGAGAAAGTTCCATCCACCCATCCAAAAAACCCGCTTCCGATGTTCATACAAGAAAGATATACCAAAAGAAACCCCAAGAAGAACCAGAGAAAGGGAAAAAATGGGCAAACAACAGCAAAGTGAAAGCAAGAAAAAGCCCAGTGAACCCACCCGCTAAAGCCCATACAGCATATTCGCCCCCCAGACCACCCCGCCCACCAAGAGAACCCTCATCCCCAGCCCGCTCAAGAACGGGCGCCTCCCAACCCCAATCTTAACCCTCTTCTCCCCCCTCTCCGCCCGATCCTCCTCCGGCGCGGGCGCAGCGCCTAGCAGCGCCTCCACAGCACACCTCGTCGCCTCGTGTGCCCCCGCCGCGAGCGAGAAGAACACCACGGCAAGGAAGACCTTCTGCGCGACGTACAGCGCCATCCCGAGGGGCGTCCCGCTAGGCTGCCACAGCGCAAGCACGCTAGTCCCCGCGCCCGCAAGCCAGACGTGGTGGTGCAGGATATACGTCTCCAGCGCGATGCGGCCCAGCCACGCCGGGAGGGCGAGGTGCGTCGCGCGGAGGACGGGCAGGTGCGAGCGGAGGTATGTCCCCGCCAGGATGGGGAGCGGCGAGAGGAAGGGGTGGAAGTCGTCGTAGCGGCCCCTGTCGTGCATCACGCGGCCGGGGAGGAGGAGCGCGAGGAGCGAGACGAGGACCGTGAGGTTCAGGGTTGCGTAGGCGCCGAGGCTGAACTTTCCGAGCTTGAGGAGCGTCGCGTCCGAGACGCGGAGGATGAGCTTGTCGAGGAGCGACGCGGCGCGGGTCTTCGGCTCGGGCGGGGCGTCGCCTCGGAGGCGGGCCGCGTGGTGGGATACGCACGCGGCGAGCATACCGACGAAGGGCGTGATGCCGTCCTTCCTGAGCGCCTGACTCACCTTCGAGCTGTCCCACGAGGAGCGGGAGACGGTGTTCACGAAGTCGATGGCGTGCTTAACGAGGCCCGTGGGGAACACGACAAGGTTCACCAGCAGCGCCGCCGCCACCACCTTCCCGAGCAGCACCATCATGTCACCGTTGCTACTTTTCCGGGCGGCGAAGACGCCGTACGTCGCGAGGAAGCAGATCGAGATGAGCGGCGTAAAGTGGTGCGCCGTGAACCGGTTGTCCACCGCAAATGCCAGGAGGCAGTTGAGCAGGTTGAGCCGCAGGAGCACGGCCGCCGCGCGCCTGGGGGAGAAGTCGCCCGTCGTGAGGAAGTACGTCGCGTGACCGTACGTCGAGAGGAAGATGTATGTCGCAGAGACGAGGCGGAGAGCCTTGTGCGCGAGGAGCGACGACCCCCCGTCGAAGTAGCCCAGCAAGAGCACGAGGACCTGGAGCCAGCCCTTCCACTCGTCCGTGTGCTCGCGAGGCATGAAGCGCGCCTCGCCGGCCTGGAGGTAGCGGAACGACACCACGGCCGCCGCGCAGAACGCCGCGAAGACGACCCCGGCGGCCGTGCCGTCCCATAGCCGGTCCGCCTTCATAAAGACGTGCGTCCGCTCGACCAGGTACAACATGAGGCCCGCAAGGGCCAGCGGGGCCAGCGACTCGACCGTCGCCGTCAGCGCCGTGTCCTCGCGCTTCACGACCAGCAGCGCGGCGGTCACCGCGCATAGAATTAGGACGCAGACCTGCACGAGGCCGGGGCGCTCGTACGAGACGCAGCCCAGCGAGCCGGTCCGCTCCAGGTCTCGCTTAAGACCCGCGTTGCACCGCTCGTTGAGCAGCACGCTCAGGGCGCGGTCGCGGACATCCTTGGCGAAGTGAATCCCGTCCTCGTTGTAGGCGTCCGGATCGCCCTCGACCATCTGGTTGAAGACCCACGGGATGCGCGTCTGCGCCGATTCGGGCCAGCGGCGCAGATACGAGTTCATGGCGGTGATCTTGTCGGGTGTCATGGACGCCCGGCGCGCGCGCGTGAGGCGCTTGTAGCTGGGGATCGGGACCGGGACGACATGCAGCTGGTTCGGGAGCCACTCGGTCGCGCGGCCGGGCTTCCGCGGGTGCGACATAAGAACGGAGTCGAGGTCCTCCTTCATGTACGGCGCGAGCTGGTCCACGCCGCTGCGGAATAGATCCATGTACTCGTCTCCGCCATGCCTCGCGGCCCAGAGCCCCGGCGTGCCGACGACCAGGAGGCCGGGGGAGTCGGTGCGCTCCATCCCGAACTTCATCGGCGCGGCCGGCTGCCGGAACCTAGCCAGCTGATCCCGGAAGTTGGACGAGTTCAGCCAGGGGTCCCAGATGAACTCGAGCAGCACGCCGTTAGCGTCGAAGAAGATGTCCTTCTGCTTGTTCTCCTCGAGGTAAAAGTCCAGCACGGCGATCTGTTGCTTGGTGACGTCGAGGCGCGTGGCGGCGGCCCAGTACAGCTGGCGCATCCAGGAGTCGCCGACAAAGACGACGCGGTGGCCTGCGAGGCAGTCGCCGAAGTCGCCGCGCGAGTGCTCGTGCAGGCGGCAGTCGTCGGGTGACCAGCGGCGGTAGGGGTGGCGGTCCTCCGGGCTGGTCCAGGATCCGCTGTGGAAGATCGATCGACATTTGTAGGGATCGAGGCGGACTGCAGGCGTTGGCGACGGTTCGTTAGCGGCACATTGGGAGGGGGTGGATGGAAGCAGAAAAAAGCAATGTCTGAGACTAGTCGGGGCGGCACGAACCGTGGAAGGTGTACTGGAAGGCGGCGGATACAAGTACGAAGACGACGGCTAGCCGCACGAGCAGGTGTCGCGTGGCAGAGAAGCGGCCGGCCGGCGCCGGGGTATCTTTGTCCGCCATATCCGCGGTCTACGACTCGAAGCAAGAAGCAAAAAAAGTAAGGTGAGAAAAAAAGTCGAGACTAGTCAAGCTTCGTAGACATGCGGTACCAATGGAAGAACCGACGATAAGAATGAGCGTGCCGACGAGCTTCTGCGTGCCAACCCTCTCCACAAACTGTCCCTGTCACGAAGCACCGAGGTGGGAGGAAAAGAACAACGAACGCAGATCCCCAGAAACGGGGATTGATCACGCGACAGGGCCGGCCGACTTTCCTGGGGAAGGATCGGTTCGCGGACCCATGCGTTTTTTTCCCGGAGGCTAAACACGGATAGGGTGGAGGCCGCAGGGAGGGCAGGAGTGAGCCTCGACGAACCACTTATTTGCCAAGGAGCCAAGTGGAAGGTAATTCGGGGATCCGCCATCCCGCATCAAGAGCCTGGTCAGGGTGCATTTTGGACGCGACGCGACGCGCCCTCCACAGATGCTGTGCGCATGGTGTTCCGGTTATCGCGCCTACTGACATCGATATCCGCATGTTGCTCCGTCTCTGCGAGGTTGAAGCAACACAGGCTGACGGGATTCCAAACGTCTCCGGTCTCGATGCTGTTCGACGCTAGAAAGGTTTTGGTCGGAAAGTCAATGAATGCCAAGAAGGGGTCCTGCCACAGGCTGCGTACCTGCCAAGCCGACCGCCGCCCAATCAGAAAGGCGTGCTCTTTGACACTGAAGCACTGTCCAGGAGTATTGGCTTGGGCTTCCTTGACTCGAAAGGGTGGTCGAAGGATCGCCGGCCTGGTCGAGGTGACAATTGGGAACGGATGAAGTCGAAGAGTTGGAATAAGGTTATTCACTCTCGTATTACCCCAGATCGATGGGACATCGATGGAACGTAGAAATCGATAGCATCTCGTCCGACCGTACTTCTGTATTCCCCAGCGAAATCCGCGTGGATTGTTGGGCGGTATCATTTCGCAAGTGGGCCTGCGACAGTCGGATGACTAAGAAACTCATATTGGTATGATTAGTCATTATGCCCTCCAGGATCCCGGATCAAAATCTTTCGGGCCATCTCGCCGCACTTTCTCAATGCACCCCAGCCTGGCTCACCACGCCTCGTCCTGCAGAGGCAAGGGCAGAGAAGCTCCCTCGAACGGGCCCCCGGCGCCTCCACAGCTCGCGCGTTTCAATCGACGGCCCTACCTGATAGGGAAGCTGACCTGGAGTCCCCGCCCGGCCCGCCGTCTCGGCCTCAAAAACACCGAGCCAAAAGCCTCCATCAGCGCCACGTAGATATCCCGTGAAACGCCACGGAAAACAGCAAAAGGGGCGAAAGTATATCCCCCGCAGAACCGTCTCCTGCCATGCTCGGTCAGCCCCGTCCCCACCGCTGATCTCGAGCCGGATGCCCCCTTTCGCGCTCCGCGCGGCTGTGGAGGTTATGAGACGAGAACGATCCCGACGGCGATCTTTGAGTACGGAGCCTGAATCTCGCGTGAAGGAATCCCGTAATTAATCCGCCGTCACAAGTCACAAGTTTATTTGCCATCTCGAGACGTCACGTTGAAAAACAATGTCGTGTAGTGATGTAGTTTCTGTTGGTGGCTCGTTGGCCAAAGTGTCTTCTTTTGCGTCATTAATTCCCTCAAGCGAGTGCCCACCGAGCTTCTCGGCGAACACGCGCGTAGAAGGCTTCGGCGTGTAGAGCCCCCCTTCTATGGACAACTTTTTTGTATCGAAGGATGCAGGATTAAAAAAGCATAGTTGTGTCCGCCCGTTGTATATCGTGATTCCCAATGCAGAAACGCCTTGCCTTGCCATGCCTCCCACGCCATGGCCGTGTTCCCAAGATGCCGCCCAAGCCCAAAATGCCGACTCCTTCCCAAGATTCCCAATCCGTCAGTTCGTATCCCGAAACAGCTCCACGCTGTCCAAACCCGAGCCCAGGTGTCAAATAATATACTCCGAAGAAAACACACCTCCCTCCACGTCCGCCGAAATCACTGCGTGCCCCCGCACAGACTATTCCTCCGCGACGTCATCGGACTTATCCCCTCAATCTCCCAATCGGCACTCAACCTCCTCGACGCCCCGAACCTCATCGTGTACTCCCCAAACATCTCCTGATACCGCAAATTCGTCTCCGTGAACGGCTTTTCCCGGGGATCAGGGCCGTCCGCACCACCCCGGTCCGCGTCCTTCTTCGACTTGGACCCGGAGGACCGCCCGCGGCGCGTGAGCGAGAGGTTCGCGAGGCGGGACGTGAGCTTCGAGTCCGTGGGCGAGCCCGACGCCGAGCCGGTGGTCGATGTCGAAGGCGTGGGGGACGTGGTGGTGGGGGAGGGGGCGGACCTGCGGAGGGCGCGCCGGACCTTTTCGCGGATGGTCATATTGGGCTTCGAGGTGCGGAACAACCGGTCTATGAGGGGTCGGATTGTCGTTTATTGTCGTAGGGCTGAACGCAAGTGGTATTCTTCTTTTGCCGTGTGTGCCCTGGCTCGCTGCGTTGCGATTGTGATTTGCGTGCTTCCTTCGTCGTGTACGCCGTTGCTCAGTGTTGTTATTGGTGACAGATCATGGCTCGGTCCGCAGTCTCGTAGATTCCGAAATTCCGAAACAGGCAAGTGAAATTCCCGCCGAGGGCGCGCTCTCCTCCGTCCTTATATCTCCGCGCCCCGTTCCGCCAGATTCGCGAAAATCTTTCGAATGCCCGAGGTGGATAAGGCGTTAGAGTTTATGGCGCGCCGAGCACCGAGTGCCTTCAGAGTTTCAAGTCCTTTTTCGTCTTCGTTCTCGAGAGGTGAGGGAATGAGGGAATTGTGGGGAGGGTGGTGGAAGCCAGCGGCGTTTTGTACAAGCGGCGAGGGCTGTTGGGGGGAGGAAATCCCGTGCCGTTTAAATGGCGGGCGCCACTCGTTCGCCAGCTGGCGCGGTTGGGGCGGGTTGTTCGGGGGTACCGGGTGGCCGGTGGGTGCTGGGACGTCACTCGGTGGGTGGTGGACTGGGGGAAGGTCCGCGGAGCCCACAACTTCCAGCGTCCACTTGGCCACCCCGAGGACTCACTCACCCCCACGTCGCCCCGGCGGTCCACTATGACCGCACCAAGTCCTCCGCCTTGGCCGGACACACGCAGATGCGAGTATCAGACGAGCAGATAACCGAGGGGAATATCCCCAATATTGACACTCGCCAAGTCTATTGCCCTCCTCTTCGTCCCTCCTTCAGTCGCTGCGCAGGTCTGTACGCGACTGCTACCCCGCCACATCCAGCGGCAGTTACACCTCGCTACGAAGCAAGCACCACCACCGAAGCCTCGGTCTCCCCGGAGGGTCTAGTGGGTCACAAATCGACGCCAGACGCCCCCCCCTCGTATCCCACTTTTCTCTCCCCCTATCTCCTCGGGAGTCCTCGGTGTCGGCCACACAAAAAACACCCGCCCACCCCGCGCCGCGCCCCCCCGTATCCCCGCCCCAGAAAAAACGCACCCTCCTCCTGTTCCGTGCCAGTGGCGACGGCCGTGTGGGAGGGGAGGTAAAGTAACAAGGTTACATCGGGCGGGCTTCTCGAAGGATCCGACGCTGCCCTGTTCCCCTCGTCCGAGAATACCCCGAGCGGGCGTCGGTGTGTGGGGCTTGGCGCCGTGGGGTGGCGGTCCTGTGGACTTGGCATCTGCGGAGGGATCTCTGATTCGTCCCCACTTGGCAGTTGTCAGGAAGGCCTGGGCGGCTGGGAGGGGGGTGTGGAGGAAAGAGGATGCGGCCCTCACAGGCGCTCTTAGAAGTTGCCGAGTCGGGTCTAGCCGGGACACATCAGGCATGTTTACCCGCAGCGTCAGTCAATCGCCGAAAACTCGCCAAACCCTCCCTTTCCCCAGTTCCTAGCCTCAACACTAACTGTCCCCAGCGAATTAGACTGCAGGGTGTCGGGGCTTCCACGGCGTAATACGGAGCACACACCTCTTCACCGAGGAACGCGATTCCGCCTCGGATACATAACCGCTGACCCACTCAGTGCCCCAACCAAACGGGGTTGATGGGTCCTCCACCCGGCTCGTGCAGAGTCCCACCGCATCGCAGGTCCGGGTACCCAAACGTCACTGCCGGTCTACCGCACGGAACACCTCAGCTGACGTGCCCCGTCTTCCGGGGCTCACCGGGTCGGGGTCGGAGGCAGCGCTGAATAGTCTGCGTCATCGCCGTTCAGTGTCGGCTCCGGCTTCGTCATCCCCCGGGGCCCGCCCGGACATCTCGGCAGTGTCTTGACCCTCGCTTTTCCGAGACGGTATTCGTGGGAATGCGAAGTGTGGGCGGCGGATTGGAAAAGCCAAGCACGTTCTTCGCGGGCATCCCTCCGGTCGTCACCCACAGACCGGGTTATGGCGTCTGATCTGAGAATGTTCATGATGTCGTATGTAGGTTCTCGGTAGACGAGATGGTGAGGTGTGGGTGATCGGAGCAGAAGGATTGGCGCGTTTGCGGGGTTCTCACGGCACGTGCCAGCTCGGGCAGCAGCCTATGGAAGCGGCAGCAGCCTATGGAAGCGGCAGCAGCCCACCCTTGGCTCACTAACACATATAGCCTCCGCTCGCTAAAGTCATACATGCCGAAGGGATAAAGTGGTGGGAAGACATCCTGATGTTTAATACATGTAGAGTATAAGCCACCATGACGGCCTAGACGATCACCGCTCACGACGCATCTCATAGGAAACGTCGCAGAAGGATCCTCTCATACGCACAATAAGCTTGCAAGCCGCTAAAAGAACTTGTATCCATATACCCTTATCGCTATGACCGCCCTTGGAACACCAGACGCCCATCCCGCTGTGTAAAACAAGTAAGCCAACCCCAGTCTTCCATCTATTAGAGGACCTCCCGCCTTTCCCTCCTCATTAAGCCCAGTCCTCGCGCCCATCCCGTCGCACGCGGGGAGATACCCACCCCCTACGAGATGTGGGCCTGCACCGGCACGCTCCCGTCCTTAGAGACCGCCGCCAACTTCTCCGTCCTCACCACCAGCGTCAGCCCCCTCCTCTTCGCGACGGCAGCCCAGGCGGCCACGACCCACTCGCGCGGCTTGAACTCAAACGAGCTGGAGAAAACGACCTCGGCACGCCCCTCGCGGACCTCGTACCTAAGGCCGTGCCTCCCCGCCCACATCATGGGCCGCTGCGTGACCGTCATGCGGCGCAGCCGGGGCATGTACGCCGCGAGCCGCGCGGCGGCGAAGGCGACGTTCTGGCGCCACAGCCGCGTCACCTCCTGGTCGTTGAATTCTTCCGTGTCCTTGTACCACTCGATCCTGTAGTTGAGCGACGCGTAGTGGAAGTCCACCGTCTCGAGGTTCCGGTAGACGGGTATGTCGGGGTCGCGGAGGGGCGTGATGCCCCGGTCCTCGGGGCCCGCCGGCCACACCGGGCCCAGGAGCTCGCGGATCTTGATCAGGTTCCGGACGCTGAGGTGTCGGAGGTGCGGTGATAGGTTGCGAAGGCACCGGCACAGCTGTTCCCCGGCGTCCTTTTCCGAGAAGACTTCGTGCGGGAGCGATCGCCAATCCGTGTTGTTCTGCCCGCAGAGGACGAGTGACTCTAGAGAAGCTGGCCATCGTACTATGTAGCCGCCGAATTCTACGGCTGTCAACCTTGGTGCTTTCACTGAAGGAGTGAGGGGCAGAGTGTTCGCTGGGAAGAACAGGGAACAGGCTTAGAGCTGGCCGTACGGATGAGACTTACGAGTGAGGTATACCTTTCTCATCCAGAGACGCTGTTCCTTGGCGAGGGTCAGAGATACTTTCCGCGCACCAGACAAGGCGGATATGATCTCTCCGTAGGCGGCGGGCAGCACGGTACGCCGACCGATGGCGCCCGACGTAAACGAGCTGATGACATGCACGGGCTTCAGCAGACCGACCGCCCTCGCCTCCTCGTCCTGGCCTATGAAATCCACGGCAGAGTCGACGAAACGCCGGTCCCCAATGTCATTCCTGTCCCACCTCCGGCGCTCCCACAGCTGGAGCGGCACGTTCCTGAAGTCACTGGGGCTGGACATGGACATCTCGAGGCTGATGCCGCCCGGCACGACCTCGTGTCTCTCCCACTCGTGCATGATCTCAAAGAACCGGACAAGCGTCTTGCTGAACGTCCTATTGTTCCACAGCTTGGTGGCCCACGACTCCTGCTCGGTGCACGGCAAGCAGGGGTACGAGTCCAACTGCACGTGGAGGAGGATGTGCCGCACGCGGCGGCGCCTCTCGCCCGTGACGTAGCGCTCGAGCCCGTCCAGCCGGTCCAGGTGCAGGCAGAGGGAGGAGAAGGTGGTACGCTCGAGGACGTGCTTCCACTCCCGGCAGACGGAGGCGTAGGGCGCCAGGGAGCGGCTGGGCCGGCGATCCAGCGGGCTGAGGTAGTCGTGGTTGAAGACGTGCTCCCGCGCGAGGAAGCCCAGGGCGATCCCCCTGAGCTCCGGGGGTAGGCTCATGAAGGTGGTGGGCATGGCTCGGCGAGGGATTCCTCCCGCCCCGGGCGAGCATCTAGGGTGAGCCGACTCTATGGTGCAGGTGGGCGGGTGAGTCTGGCGCGATGGGCGCAGGGTGTTTTTGCTGTGGTCAGACTAGAGCGCTCCAGTGCCGCTGTGCCAATGAGGCAGCGCTGTTCTGGTGCCAAGGCGAGTGAGTGAGTGTCTGTGTCACCACTCGGCCGTTTTCAGGGAAAAGGATAAAGGATGTTAGTGTTCAGACAACGCTGGCTCCCCCAGATAGACATGGCAGGGGGAGGATAACACATCAGGGCCGAGGACACGAAACATAGAATAGGCTTTGAGCTTGTTCGGGAGGGGGAGGGGGAGAAGGAGGCGGGGAATGGCGCGGGGATCATAGCATGCGCGCCGAGTTACTGAGTGTCCCAGAAAGGGTCCCCCAGCAAACCGCACTGCAGGCGCCGCGGGACGACATTCCATGTGCTCCAGCGTCGATGTTTCCATTCTGGGAGGGAAACGGGGCGCTACTCCCCACTGGCACGGCACTAAAGGGACCCACCGGCCGCCCGTGCTCCAGGGTGGCCGTTGGGACAGGGGGCCCAGTGGGGCTGTGCCGGGCGAGGATACCAAGCTTTGCAAAGTCGCATCCGCGGGATCGAAGTTACAGTGCCGTTTTAGGAACGCGACGAGCTCAACGTTTTGCCCTTGAAACAGTTGAAAACCTCTTACATTGGAAAGTGTACATTGCATTTCTACTCCCCTCCTCTCGAAATACCATCGTCTGACAATTTGCAGCCCGGTGTTCCACGGTTTCCCACGCGCCCATCCAGCCAGGGTACCCAGAAAGCCACACTCAGGGACGTGCTCAGGTTGCTACCGCTACAGCTGCCCCTCCCCCGCCTGGTGGATCGATGACGCAGTTCTCTCATCTCAACCCCATCCAACCGTGTCAAGTTTCCCAAGCACCAGCGACCAATAATTTCCACCCCTTCCTCCGCCCGACGATCTTTTCGAAACCACCCTCCCATCCCTTCTTTCTCCTCTCCCGCCGAGGATCTCGTCCAGCTTCCCACTCCCCAATCCGCCTCTCCGCCTCCTCGCAACAATGGCAGACGATCGCCCTCCCACCGCCGAGGTCGTCCGTCGCCTCCACGAATCTCGTCCCCCCGCGACGGACGCCTTCACCTACCTCACCATCGTCGAGCAGTACCTCTCGCCCGAGATCCTCCCCGAACTCCTCGATATCCTGCAGGATGCGAGCCTCACGAAGGACATTGGGTGGGACCTCGTGGACATGCTCATCGACGTGCCTGGCGGCGAGGCCTGCCTCGAGACCGTCGCCCGCCTGGGGAACCCGCGCGAGGTGATCCTCAAGGTGCTAGAGGTACTAGAGCGGGCCACGATAGACGTCGCCGAGACGGCCGAGGGGCAGGACGAGATCCCCAGCGCCGCCTCGGCGCTCCTCAACGCAAAATTCATCACCCTCGTCGGCATGCTCGGCATCCTCCACAAGCGCCTCGAGGTCCGGGCCCCGTCCAAGTTCCTCCACCCCACGCTCCAGACCGTCCTCGCCGCCTATATCCCGACGCCGGAGTCGACGGCCGCAGTGATCGGCCTAGTGCGCTCCCTGTCTGGCTGCGCGAGGCCGGCTCTGCCCTCGCGCAAGTCGAGTACCACGCTCTTGACGCCCTTTGAGGGCAGCGACCCCGCGACGAATGCCCCGGACCCCGAGGCTGAGAAGGCCGATCCAGTCGAGGAGGAGCTCACGTCGAGGTTGTTGCAGTCGTTTATCACCTGCGTGATCGAGGCGTACGCCAATGCGACGGACCTTGGGTGGGCGGCGAGACTGGTGGAGCACTATAATCCGGCGAAGCTAGTGCCTGGGCGGAAGACGGTGATGGAGTCGTTCCGGGAGGAGCAGCAACTGCTTGCCAGGGATGCCCTCATAGGACAGCTGGTGGTATGTGCATCCGATCTTCGAGAATAAGACCCATAACACTGACCAACTGCTAGTCCCTCGCCGGAGATCTAGGGCTCACGAGCCTTTCCCCCGAGAAGATCACTCAACTCCTCGAAGCACCCGTCAGCCGCACGCCCCTGGCGGGCGACCTCGACTCAGAACACCCAGAGCAGATCAACCTGTCGTCCCCCGGCTTCTGGTGCCTCACGGCCTACTGCGTCTTCTCGTCCGAGGTCTTCGAGAGCCCCCACCCCAAACCCGAAATGCACATCTTCCCCGACCACAGCGCCCTGCTGCACCGCTACCTCGGCGACGAGGGCCAGGCGGCGATAGCCAACAGCCCGGGCGTTATCGACGCCCTCGTCGTACTCGGCCTCTGGCTCCACAAGAGCGGGAAGCTCGCCGCCGACGGCGCCGCGAAGCCAGAGTTCATGGAGTACCACCACCTCCTCACCCTCTGCGCCGTCTTCCACCCTTCGCTGAGCACGCGCAATGCCGCCACCACACTCGCTGGCTCTATCCTCCACTCCGACCCGGACGACGGCGACCGCCTGCGCATACTGGACGACCTGCTCGAGAACTGCATCTTCCCGAACCTGCAGGCCTGCGCCGTGACCTGGCTGCGCGAGGAGCTGGTCCTCGCGGCAAAGGAGAAGCGCGATAACAGGTTCGCGTCCCAGGAGTGCGTCGAGTCGCTTCAGTACTCCCTCTTCCCCGACCTCGATTTCCTGGGCAAGGAGGACGCGGGGGGCCTGGCGGAGTACTGGGCGCAGAATAGCCCTTACCACATGCAGGCCGCGAACTTCGCGTACCTGCTGTTCGCGGGGAGGGACTTTGCGCACCTGGTGCCCGAGGGGATGGCGGCTGCGGTGGGGGAGCGGTATGTGAGGCCGCTGCTCGAGGCGGGGAGGAGGATGCAGGCCGGGGGTGAGGTGGATATAGGGGCCGAGCTCAGGGGTGAGGTGGATGTGCTGGTTGATCGGCTGCAGAGCTTGCCTCTGTGAGGGGTGTGAGTGGGTGTGAGTGGGTGTGAGTGTATCAGGTTGGGCCGGCGCTGGATTTCCGCTCGGTCCCTGTATTTGAACTTGGTCCAGATCATTGGTTTGGGCATATCTATGAAGGAGGATGGTAGGGGTTTATAGCGAGCGTACAAGAGTATCAAGCAAGATATTGAAAAGAAACAAGAAATCATGAACTCTATACGCTTTCGCTGTCGCTGGTATCCGAGAGTATCCATGCTAACTAAAGACTCCGCTGTCTGCTAACCGCTCCAAAGACTCTAAGTCTAAATATGGCCGCTACGCCGACCGCGGGTGGAACCAGGGCGTCGTTCTCCGTCTTGGTGGTCTAGAGTGGCTTGCTACAATTGCCTTTGGAGGTTGGCGTTCGAACCCTCCCCCTTACGAAGGACCATTGCGTAAGTCGGCTTCTTCACCTCGGGCTCCGCACGCTGCCCTTCCCTTTCTGGCTTGTCTTCCACACCATTCTCCTGGTTCCCCTCCGCCGCCGGCTTTCCCCCCTCGCGATCCTTTCCTTTCCCATCCACCGGCCTTTCTTCTTCACAACCTCTCCCTGTTCCTCCCACCTCTCCCGCCTCGTCAGACCCCCTAGCCGTCCTCTTCCCATTCGCTTTCACCCCCTCCCGCGCAACCCCCTCCCCAGTCCTCCCAAACGCAAACACCCCCCCCCCTCTCCCTCAAAGCCCTCCTCACACTCTCAACAGCCCTCTCAACATTGATAACCGCCCTCTCCGCACTCTCAACAGTCCTCCCTCCCCCATGATCCCCCTCCGCACCCTCCTTCCTCCCCACCTGCTCCCCCCTCTCCATGAACCTCTCCACAAACCCCCTATGCTCGTCCGCCAAACAATGCGACTGCCGCGCCTCCCCCCTCCTCCTCACCTTGAACAGCACGTCCCTCGCCATCCCCTCCGTGTCCCCCAGTCCCGCGGCGGCCGCTAGCTCGATGCGTCGCGCGGCGGGGCAGAGGCCGTTTATAAGCGCTGGCTCGAAGGGGGAGGCGGCGAGGTCGGGCTTCGTGAGAGCGCAAAGGCTGCGGTGGGAGCCTTCCTAGGCAGCTGCGTAGGCGCCGTTGCTTTGGGAGGCGGGTTCTTGGCGGGCGGCGAGGGCGGCGGGGAGGGAACGGAGGAAAGTGTACCGGTCCGCCGCGTACCCCGTCAGCGCGAGGAGGACGTCAAAGTCCCTCCGGCCCGTCTCGCGCGCGATGCGAAGCAGGATGTTCCGCGTCGCGCCCGTAAGCCGCAGCCTCCTCAGCTTCTCGTCGAGGAACTCCTCGTACGTCAGAGGATACATCCGCAGCTCAGACACCGGGGCCGTCCACTGCGGCGCACCCCAGCTCACCCCCAAGCCAACGGCCGGCCTCGGCGTCCGGGGCCCCAGGATCCCCTCGAGGCGCCGCACCGTCCCAACGAGCAGGGCGTCCACATGGATGTTGTTCCTGGCGCCGGTGCTCGCCTCGAACGCGTCGCGCGCTGCCTCGGGGTCGAGGCCGAAGACGAACTCGAGAAGCTGCGGCGTGTCGTAGGCCTCGGGGACGTGGAAGGTGCCAACGTCGGACGGATGGGAGTGCGGGGGCGCGAGGCGCGCGGGGATGGGTAACTAGCCGGCAGGTGCGAGGCTGAGGGCCAGCGGGGAGAGGGTGTTGATGGTTGAGATGGAGAGGACGGGGCAGCGCGGAGGAGGTCCTCTGCGGGGCGGAGTGTCGTCTTCGGGGGTGGTTGGTAGCATGGTGAGAGAGGTGGTGTTGGGGTGTTAATGATGGTGTCTAGATGATGTGGTTCATAGGTAGTAGTCGTTTAGAAGAGTCGAGTGGAGAGAAGTGAAAAGACGAGATGGAGCCGAGGTCTCGCTACTGTCGTTTGAAGGTGGCTTGTTGTCGACATGGCCAAGGGAAGGAACAACTCTTATGGCGAGGTAGGTGCAGGGTATTTTTCTAACGTGACGCCGTAAGTCTATGTATGTTCGTCGCAGCTTGTATGCACAATGGATCCGCCGAAGACTTCCTTCCAATAACAGCTGCGAGTCTGCCACAAAGCCTCACGAAAAAGTCACCATCTACATCCCTCACAGCTTCACCCCCTCCCGAAACCCCGTCACCACGGTCCCCTTGACCGAAATCCCCCCATCAGCCCCCTGGATCCACACCTCCCAGCTCCCCTTACTGCCCTCCTTCCCAGTCCTCCTCACGCAGACCGTCAGCTCCTCCCCGACGTACAGTGGCCTGAAGTTCCGGTAGTCGAACGTCTTCACCGACTCGCCGGGCGCGAGGCGCGAGTTGACGACGGTCAGGAGGAGCACGACGGAGAAGGGCCCGTGGACGAGCATGGCGCGGTGGGACTCCGAGGCGGCGTACTCCGGGTCGATGTGGATGCGGTGGGCGTTGTAGGTGAGGGCCGAGAAGGAGAAGAGGAGGGCTGGGGAGGGGGTTAGGGAAACGGAGTAGTCAGGCTTCTCCTTGGCTATGGCGCTGGTTAGACTGCTCTGAACATGCCGCAATTCACTCTATCTGGAGA